>JAPFBL010000673.1:0-208578 GCA_026182355.1 Hermatobates lingyangjiaoensis
AAAAAAAAAACCATAATGACAGAAACCTCAAAACTCTAAAACTGATTTTAGTTTATTAATGGAATATGAAATCTTTGAATCCAAGTAATATGTCAAAAACCTCGAAACTCTAAAACTGATTTTATTATTTTATGCAATACGAAATCCTTAAGATAACTCATATGACAGAAACCTCAAAACTCTAAAAAGTTTTTATTTTATTTATGCAATATGAAACCCTTAAAGGTAACTCATATGACAGAAACCTCAAAACTGTAAAACTGATTTTATTATTTTATGCAATACGAAATCCTTAAAAAACCATATGACAGAAACCTCTATACTCTAAATCTGATTTTATTTTATTTTGCAATACGAAATCCTTAAAGATAATTCATATGACAGAAACCTCAACTCTAAAATTTTTTTTTTTTTTATTAATGGAATATGAAATCTTTGAATCTAAGTCGTATGTCAAAAACCTCGAAACTATAAAACTGATTTTATTGTATTTATGCAATATGAAGTCATTGAACTTAAATCAGATAAGTTAAACGAGTTCCAAACACATAAAAAGGTAATCAAACTAACACTAATGGCGTTCATAACCTGGCCCATAAGGCCTTTCTTCTACCAAACACATAAAAAGGTAATCAAACTAACACTCATGGCGTTCCTAACCTGGCCCACAAGGCCTTTCTTCTACCGAACACATAAAAAGGTAATCAAACTAACACTCATGGCGTTCCTAACCTGGCCCACAAGGCCTTTCTTCTACCAAACACATAAAAAGGTAATCAAACTAACACTCATGGCGTTCCTAACCTGGCCCACAAGGCCTTTCTTCTACCAAACACATAAAAAGGTAATCAAACTAACACTCATGGCGTTCCTAACCTGGCCCACAAGGCCTTTCTTCTACCAAACACATAAAAAGGTAATCAAACTAACACTCATGGCGTTCCTAACCTGGCCCACAAGGCCTTTCTTCTACCAAACACATAAAAAGGTAATCAAACTAACACTCATGGCGTTCCTAACCTGGCCCATAAGGCCTTTCTTCTGATTTGCATCTGACTTGCTCCTTGGTCGAAACACCTCGAAGATGGATGGTATATGAGAGTGCTGGACTCTGGGCGGTCCTTGGACTCCGCCGACGGCTCCAGTGACTGTGTGGTAAACGGAATTGCGACCTCTTCTGCGACCTGTAACCAGTGCTACCATCTGTCGGCCAGCGCTCCCACTACCCCAGCTGCTTTCTGAAACAACCCAGTCGCAAACATAAGTATAAATACACAACTGAATGTTAAAATGAAAATAAAAATTCTTCCAATTAGTAAAGAAAAAATCCATATCACATACAGGAAAAATATTCATATAAATAATTAGAAAGTAAACTAATCGACTTTTTTCAAAAGTCGAACCTCTGGTACGACCAGTGGTACACCACAGCGGACCAATGTGGTGTACCAGTATAATTGTATGATAGGGAGCTGCGAATCCCTCAAATCCACATACATCGATTCGACTACTACAACTTTGTCCCAACGTCTTACTATGCACATGGCAGCAGATGGTCCTAAAGACCATACACTCAATACCCATAAAGTCAAACTCACGAGAGATGCTAGTAAACAACACAGCGGTGCTATACTATGAAAAAGAAAGAAACAAGCTAATGATATTGGAAGCCCTAAACATTTTAGAACGAAGACCTAACATTAAGCATCAAACTGCAAGCTTCAACAATATGTTAAGCTATATACGGGACAGGCACAGCAGAGACAGCAGTTTGAGTTGCAGAGCGATACCCTGGGAACATTACAATGAAAGCACAACATTGATAGTGTAAATCCCAGTGCAACCTGCAAATGTATGTTTACTATGTAGTTTTATCTTTTGTATTGGTAATTTGAAGCTGTTTTATAGTAATTAGGATATAATTTTTATTTTTGTTAGTAACTTTTGTTCTATTATTTTATCTTTCCTTACACCCTGATGATGGTCAGTGATGACTGAAACGTAGGATTTAAATTTTTAAATGTATGATAACTGAATATTACATGGAATTTACAAGGAAATCTTTTGGTGATTTATTACACTTAGCACCAAATGAATGGAAGTGTGAGATCAGAAAACTCGAGAAGCTAAATCAAAAAATTATCCATAGAGAAATTGGCAAGAAATTTAATTGTGTATGTATTAATGAAGGTCTGCTACCTAATTACACTACTATATATATATATATATATATATATATATATATATTATATATTATATATATCAAGAAATACTATATCAAGAACGAGAACATAGCAGATTAGGTATTGTAGAGGCCCTGAATATTTTGGAAAAGAGGCCCAGTATCAATATTCAAACTGCAAGTTTTGCAAACGTATTGAAGTTGCACATGGGACAGTTCCAACCTCAACATATAGGAAATTCAACAAGGAATGAAGAAACTCAAGACACACCTGTGTGTGTATAACAGGAATTGCAACCTGCCAGTTTTAATGTTTATATTTCTATTTTGTTAGTCGAGTGTTAGAATTTAGTTTTTGTTAAAAAAATTGTTAAATAGTTTTAAAATAGTATGTACATATGTTCAAAAATCACCCAGTAGATGGTCAAAGAAGACCGAAACGTCGGTAACAATAAAAAAATGGACAGGAAAACATATGGTGAGTTAATACACCTAGTTCCTAAAGAAATCAAAGTAAGACTACGAGATTTGGAAAAGAAATCCAGAAAACTGATAAAGACAAAAGTGGGCAGAAAATTTAATCTCACATGTATATATATATATATATATCTGAATGATCAAACCACAATATGATATGGGAAAAAAAGATCAAAATCTTTCAACCATAACAAACCGTCTTCCTCAGAGTCAAAAACACAATCTGACTCTCTCTGGTGAAGACAGCTTGTTTGATTGAAAGCTCTGAGTTATATTTCTGAGTTTTTTACTGTTGTTTCATGTCTTTACAATAGAAACATACTTGCTATATATATCATTTCTCTTTATCAAGGTCTGGTACATTGATCTAACTCTCAACATATATAACATATATATATATGAATACAGTATGATGTTGGAGAAATCTAAAGTAAAATTTTTTGCAAGAAAACAATTACTTTAATTGAAGTAAAGTTGAATCGATGACTAATTGGTAATTACTAATTATCAGCAATGACCTGCTCAAGCGTATCAGTTACTAAATATTAATTTCGCCTTATCAGACAGGGCACGACATACATCTGTTCAGGCTTTATATATGCAATTATGACATCTTTATCTCAAACGAACAGATCTAAAAAAACTTGAAGATTGTGCAAAAAGGTTTTCTTTTTACTTGGTTATAAAAATATATGCGTTAAGGGGCAAATACATATTAGAGGGAACTAAAAAGCACAGGAAAATAAACTTAGAAAAAATTAGAAGAAAATAAAATTACATGAAAATAAAATCACAAGAAAATAAAATTATATGGAAATAAAATCACAAGAAAATAAAATTAGAAAAAAATAAAATCTCAAGGAAATATAATCACAAGAAAATAAAATTACATGAAAATAAAATCACAAGAAACTAAAATCTCAAGAAAAGAAAATCACAAGAAAATAAAATTATATGGAAATAAGATCGCACGAAAATAAAATTAGACAAAAATAAAATCACAATAAATTAAAACCACAACAAAGGAAAATCACAAGAAAATAAAATTAGTAAATTATAAAAATCACAAGAAAATAAAATTACATGATATAAAATCACAAGAAAATAAAACTATATGAAAATAAAATTAGAAAAAAATAAAATCACTAGAAAAAAAATCATAAGAAAAGATCAGAAGAAAATAAAATCACAAGAAAATATAATTAAAAAAAATGAAATCACAAAAAATAAAATTAGAAAAAAATAAAATAACAAGAAAATAAAATCACAACAAAGGAAAATCACAAGAAAATAATCACAAGAAAATAAAATTACATGAAAATAAAATGACAAAAAAAAATCACAAATTAATAACATTGTAATACAATTTACTTAGACTAGTAATGTCTTTGTTTTATAAGATGAGTTTACAAATGTTGAAATTTGAAGCAATTATAAACTATTCTCGTTGGTTCCAGACCTTCGTCCTATTACAGTACTGGAATACATATACAGTCTTCATCAAAGGAATCTTAAAGAATTTTTAACAAAATAAAAACGCATAACTCACCATACAAAAAATTGATAAATAAATTAACTGACCAAGCAACACAAATATAATAAAATTTTAATCCCTTATTTAAAAACAAGTTTTGAAAAATTTAAAATAAATTTATTTTTAATTGTCAAATATTTCAGTTCAAAGTCCGATTAAAACCAGCATTACATAAATAAAATATAAAAACAATTACGACTTTAAAAAAGCATTTTGGTATAAAATTTCAGATTTTGTGTTAGGTTTTTAATGTTTTTAATTTTCTACTATTTTTTTATTTTTTTAATAAAATATAAAAATAATTACGACCTTAACAAGCTCATTTTTGTATACAATTTAAAATATTTTTGTTATTTTTTATTATTTCATTTTGTTCTATTTTCTATTTCTATCCCCTATAAATGCCCCCCCCCCCCCCCTTGTTAAGCCACTGGGTATCTCTTTTGTTCTAGGATTCACTTTTGTTATAGTTCTCCATTCAGACTAAAAGTCTCTTAGATCTAGACCAGGGGTTCTCAACCTTTGTTTGCTTGTGGACCCCCTACCCTAAAAGCTTCTTGTCGACCCCCACTCCCCCCGGATACTTAAAAAACATAATTATACAAATTTATAAATAAATATTTGTTTTTAGGTAAATGAATAACGTTAATTATGAAATAATTTCATTACATCTACAACGCATGCCGATATACAAAAATGTTTTTAAAACAATAACAAAATATTCCTTAATTAACATTTTATAAAGTACCCCGAAATAAATTGTAACAGAATCAATTTTGAATGTACCATAAAGAGAAGTGCAATAGAAAATTTTAAAACATTGGAATATTTTAACAAACTGACGAGGATATTAGGCCTTATATTTTAATGATGTGTGAATATTGTACGGCCAAAGCTTACTACGCTATGATTTATTTTTGGTTTGCTGATGAATTCATTTAAACTTAACATAGAGCCCTAACCACGTGCCATGGACCTTCAGAACACTACTTTTCTCATGGACCCCCAGTAATTCTCTGTGGACACCTGGGGGTCCATGTGGACCACGTTGAGAACCACTTATTTAAACTTAACATAGAGCCCTAACCACGTGTCATGGACCTTCAGAATACTACTTTCCTCATGGACCCCCAGTAATCCTCTGTGGACCCCTGGGGGTCCATGTGGAGCACGTTGAGAACCACTGATTTAAACTTAACATAGAGCCCTAACCACGTGTCATGGACCTTCAGAATACTACTTTCCTCATGGACCCCCAGTAATCCTCTGTGAACCCCTGGGGGTCCATGTGGAGCACGTTGAGAACCACTGATTTAAACTTAACATAGAGCCCTAACCACGTGTCATGGACCTTCAGAATACTACTTTTCTCATGGACCCCCAGTAATCCTCTGTGAACCCCTGGGGGTCCATGTGGACCACGTTGAGAACCACTGATTTAAACTTAACATAGAGCCCTAACCACGTGTCATGGACCTTCAGAATACTACTTTTCTCATGGATCCCCAGTAATTCTCTGTGGACCCCTGGGGGTCCATGTGGACCACGTTGAGAACCACTTATTTAAACTTAACATAGAGCCCTAACCACGTGTCATGGACCTTCAGAATACTACTTTCCTCATGGACCCCCAGTAATTCTCTGTGGACCCCTGGGGGTCCATGTGGACCACGTTGAGAACCACTTATTTAAACTTAACATAGAGCCCTAACCACGTGTCATGGACCTTCAGAATACTACTTTTCTCATGGACCCCCAGTAATTCTCTGTGGACCCTGGGGGTCCATGTGGACCACGTTGAGAACCACTTATTTAAACTTAACATAGAGCCCTAACCACGTGTCATGGACCTTCAGAATACTACTTTTCTCATGGACCCCCAGTAATTCTCTGTGGACCCCTGGGGGTCCATGTGGATCCCGTTAAGAACCTCTGATCTAGACACTACTATAAGGTTGACGGATTCAACACACTGCGGATGGTTCTAGGTAAATTCTAGATAACTGATAACATGGGAATAGTTTTAAAATGGCCTAATTAATCCTTAACTTTAAACAACAAATTTATAAATTAGAACATGTTTCAGTATGTTGTTTAAAGTTAAGTATTAATTAGTCCATTTTAGGTAATACTATTCCCAATTATTACTCAATACTGTCAGATATTTAACAGTCAGATATTGTATTCAATTTTAATTAATACACTCCGATGTTCTTAAAGCAAATATATGCATCTATTTTTTTAGATGTAACCTGAATAAGAACATCAATTGTTCGAAACGCGTTGTTAGTTTTTTATAATAATCATTTTTTGTGTGGAGACATAATACTTTCTCCAATATGAGATTTTTGTAAACTGAACACACAATTCATGCAGAGTTAAAAGAAACTATAAAAAAACAGAAGTTCAAAGATGGATTTTTTGGTTTAAAAAAATTACACACCTGTTTATATTAACACTATATAATGTAATAATTAAGTTGTAAATGTATGAAACTTTTGTGTTAACCTGTAATCAATATGGGAACAGGTTAAAGGAAAATAAACTCCCTCATGGTAGGGTTACTACCCGTGAGGAAAATAAAAAAAAAAAAAAACCACCTGCTTATACTCCGACGTTTCACCAAAAATTATTTGGCATTTTCAAGTTTAAAAACAATTTATTAACGACATAATTAGTGAAAACAAATACACCCACGGAATATCAACCAACAAAAAATAAAAAAACACAATAAAACAAACTATAAAACATCAAATACAGTAAAAAAGAAAACCACAAAATAGATAGTATTATTGTTTTTTCTTTAAAGAAAGCATATGTTGTTTAAACATAATTACTTATTATTACTTAATAAGGTCAAAACACAATTTTAAACAGATAAGCAATATTACAAAATAATTTTGCGAGGGTACCTCGCAAAAATGATTTGGTATTTTGCGTTTTTGTTTTCTGTTGGTTGATATTCCATGCATGTATTTATTTTCACTACTTCTGTCGTTAATAAATTGTTTTTGGCATTTAAAATGCCAAACAATTTTTGGCGACACGTCGGTGTATAAACAGGAGTGAAATTTCTTTAGAACAAAAATCCTCTAGAAACCCATCTTAAGTTTTTTATTTTTTATTGTTTAAACCAGCGATTCCAGAAGTATATATATATATATTGGTGTATACTGGCAGCAAGTCTTCTTTTAAACAAGTGTTGTTAAAAAGCACATCGGCTTCAGCAATAATAATCTTTTTAGAAAGATGTTCTATTTGCCTTATTATCTTCTTGTAATTCACTGGTAGCTCAAAAATTAATCTACCTAATTCCATAACATGAATAGGAAAACAATCTTGAAGAAAACTAATGAAACAAACTATATTTGACATTACACAAACTGGGTTAAAAAACTAAAGGGAAACAAGCTTTCGGTCACATTGGCCATCATCAGGTAAACAGTAAACAATAAAACGAAACAATTAAAACATAAAACAATATATATATATATATATATATATATATATATATATATATATCAGCTCAAAAATGAAGAAAAGCAACACAGAGACAAAGAGACACACTTACAAATTCAAATTTTCGTATGATCTGTCTTTGGGAGAAAAGAGAATGGGAGACCAAGCACGGTGGAAACACTACGGCAGGAAACCGTTCCAACCCGGTTGCCAGGACGGTTTCCGGTGTGCTTGGTCGCCCATTCTATTTTCTCCTGAAGACGGATCATCCGAAAATTTGAGTTTGTACGTGTGTCTCTTTCTCTGTGTGTTGCTTTTCTTCGTTTTTGAGCTGATTTGCGTCCAGTTTTTTATATATATATATTATATATACGTTTCACGATGGATCACAAACACAGAACTAATGAACTTACTGAGTCTACTTTTCGGTTGAACCGTCATTAGGAGAGTTGAGATAGGGACACCAAGCGCACTTGTTAAGCGACGGTTCACAAGTGCGCTTGGTGTAACTATCTTAACTCGTTTGTTGTCCTTTTGGATCGTTTTCCTGTTTACTATATATATATATATATATATTTGCGTCCTGTGATTTATCAACCTCACGTTTCTCCCTAATATGGTAAGTGAGCATTTTCAATGATGAAATTTACATATATTTTAAAAGGTACTGCTAAGTTTAAGAATATATTTAAAATGGTAGTCGTGCCAACAAAATATTAGTTGCTTCTTATTGTGCCGTCATATTGAATAGTTTTGTAAACCACTGTTTAAACTTTAAACCGATCTCCTAGAAAAAGAGATATTTTATCTTAAATCATTTATATTTTGTAAAAATAATGTTAAAATTTGTTGAAAGTCTAAATAAAAATAAAATAAAATAAAAATTGACTAACGTCAGTCGTTTACCAGCTTTTTGTTTGATTCGGTGATTCTACATTGTGAGTCCTAAATATTGCCTAACTCAAGAGCATTTCGAATAGGGATCTTTAACGAGTACTTGACATCGTACAGACTCGAGACCGACGGCTTAATGTCCTCTCCAAGGGACGACGTATTCAGATTTATTCAACTCCGCCTGAATAAATCGAGGGTCAGGTGGGGATCGATTAATTTAAGCAAAAATTTTTTTTTTACTTAAATGTTCAACTATTTCAACATAATATTTAACAACAATGTAACATGAAAATATTTTTTTTTTTATTTAGATGTTCAACAAATTTCAACATTATTTTTACAAAATATAAATGATTTAAGATAAAATATTTTATTTTTTTTATTCAGCTGTTCAACAAATTTCAACATTATTTTTACAAAATATAAATGATTTAAGAAAAATATTTTATTTTTTTTTATTCAGCTGTTCAACAAATTTCAACATTATTTTTACAAAATATAAATGATTTAAGATAAAATATTTTATTTTTTTTTATTCAGCTGTTCAACAAATTTCAACATTATTTTTACAAAATATAAATGATTTAAGATAAAATATTTTATTTTTTTTATTTAGCTGTTCAACAAATTTCAACATTATTTTAACAAAGTATAAATGATATTTTTTTTAATTTATATTTGTCACATATTTTAACAAAGTATAAGTTTTTTCGGATGAATTTTTTTTTTATTTAAATTTTTAACAATTTTGAATAGTTTGTGATCATTTGAAAATTCAATTTTTTAATGTTTTCTTCTTTACTTTACATACTCGTATATCCCAATACCGGACTACCAGTCCAGAGGAGAGTACGACAATGACTGATGTAACCTCGCCCTCATCTTTCAACTTTAAAAATCAGTGGTCGAGAGGCTATATCAAAATAAAAATACATCTAAGATCGATTCAACGTGATTTTATTCACAAGAATTAAATTACACGTCCTTTCAAGTAAAAGGATAATTAACACACAAATAAAACAGGTAACTGACAACATCAACAATGTCATGTTACCATGGCAACGAAAAGAAAAGTTGAAGTGTAGCCAACCTTTACATACATTTCAGGCTAATTTAATGTAGTTGGCCAAATAAACATGGACACGTATTATAGCAAGTAGTATTAAAATGAGAGATCTGGGATAAACTATGAGCACTGTTTTGTAAAAATTGCACAACATTCCCTATTATAACATTGAGTTCTACAGTATCTATGAACAAATAAATCCAACAAAACCTCAAAATCAAGTTATTTCATCATTACGATATACATAAAATAAAGTAGAAAATATTAAAAAAATAAATTTTCAAATGATCACAAAATTTTCAAAATTGCTGAAAATTTAAATAACAAAAAAAAAATATTTTCATCCGAAATCACTTATACTTTGTTAAAATATATAACAAATATAAATTAAAAAAAAATTAATTTATACTTTGATAAAATAATGTTAAAATTTGTTGAACAGCTAAATAAAAAAAATAAAATAATTTTATCTTAATCATTTATATTTTGTAAAAATAATGTTAAAATTTGTTGAAAGTCTAAATAAAAATAAAATAAAATAAAAATTAATTTATACTTTGATAAAATAATGTTAAAATATGTAAAAATATAAATATAGAAAATATTTTCATGTTATATAGTTTTGTTAAAATAATGTTGAAATTTTTTGATAATCGAAATAAACAAAATTCATCTTAAATCGTTTATATTCTGTTAATTTTTTTTGAAAATCTAAATGAAAAATGAATATTTTTATCCCAAATCATTCATAGTTTGTTAAAATAATGTTAAAATTTGTTGGAAAACTAAATAAAAAAAAATGAAATATTTTATCTTATCATTTATATTTTGTTAAAAATAATTTTGAAATTTGTTGAACATCTAAATAAAAAAAAAACTATTTCATTCATTAACTGTACAATCTGTTATAGTGTGGTATTCATTCATGTTAGGAAAAGTATTAAGTCTTCAAACATAAAAAAGTTTCTTGTAATAAACTTTTTTGTGTGGAGACTTCATACTTTTAGTAAACAATTTCATCTTAAATCATTTATAGTCTCTTAAAATAATATTTAAATCTGGTGAAAACCTAAATCAAACAAAAAATATTTTCATGGTTACATTGTTGTTAAAATAATGTTGAAATTGTTGAAAATATAAGTAAAAAAATATTTTCATCTAAAATCACTTTATAATTTGTTAAAATAATGTTGAAAATTTAATTAAAAAAAAAATGATTGTGTTAAAACAGTGGTTCTCAACGTGGTCCACATGGACCCTTAGGGGTCCACAGAGGATTACTGGGGGTCCACGAGGAAAGTAGTATTCTGAAGGTCCATGACACGTGGTTAGGGCTCTATGTTAAGTTTAAATGAATTTATCAGCAAACCAAAAATAAATCAAAGCGTAGTAAGCTTTGGCCGTACAATATTCACACATAATTAAAATATAAGGCCCAATACCCTCGTCAGTTTGTTAAAATGTTCCAATGTTTTAAAATTTTCTATTGCACTTCTCTTTATGGTACATTCAAAATTGATTCTGTTACAATTTATTTCAGGGTACTTTATAAAATGTTAATTAAGAAATATTTTGTTATTGTTTTAAAAACATTTTTTTTTATTTCGGCATGCGTTGTAGATGTAATGAAATTATTTCATAATTAACGATTTTCATTTACCTAAAAACAAATATTTATTTATAAATTTGTATAATTATGTTTTTTAAGTATCCGGGGGAGTGGGGGTCCACAAGTAGTTTTTAGGGGGTCACAAGTAGCTTTTAGGGGGTCCACAAGCAAACAAAGGTTGAGAACCCCTGTGTTAAAGTAATGCAAAGACATGGATTCGAGGAGACATAATGAAGTGTAATTTGTCTGTAATGGTTATTGTTATTATAGTTTTCATATGGTATAGTAAGAAAACATTTAATGAGTTGTACCTTGCCTTTGGATGGTCTTTGTTGTTTACGTTTCACACGCTACTTTATATATACATATATATATTGGGAGAGAAGAGACAGTGCACTAGACGGTGTTGTTTGAACAACTCCTGTTATCAGCAACACTTCGTTATCAGGCCTATTGCCGGCGTGACGCTTGTACAAGTAATTAAAACCGCTTTAAAAGACATTTCATCAAAGCAGGCAAAAATCCCAATAAAACACTTTTGAAGAGTAGAGTATAAAAAGAGCAAATAAAACTTGGAGAAAGGCATTCAGGCTGATAACCTCAAAAAAAAAAATATAAAACAAAAAAAAAGAAAATTATTAAAAAATACTTATCATTAAACTGCAAAGGTCTAGAAATATACAGGGTGTCCATAAAGTCCGTGTGCGTTTTAAAAAAAATATACCCTTACTTGTAGCTGGGATAGAAATGATCTTTAAAAAGGATTAGAAAGAAGTAAATCTATATTTTTTAAAGTTTTATTGAAATTTTATCCACTTAACCTCCATCATGTGGTAACCTCTTCCATACAGATAAATCACGAATTTCCTAACAGATGAATCAGAAGAGGTGAACCATTTCATTCATCTCCACATTCGCCAGACTTGACTCCATTAGATTTTTCTTATGGGGGGTATGTGAAAACAACTGTGCATGCATCTAAATCTTGTCCATTTGAAGATTTGAAAGCTAAAATAACTAATAAGATATTACAGATAATTGTAAATCAGTTGGCGCATGTTTTCCGTAAACTACAAAAGCGTATTACCCTCTATATTGCTAATAATGGAGGACTGTGGAAACTAAAAATTATTTTTAGAATAAAACCTTAAAAAATATAGGTTTACTTCCTTCTAATCTTTTTTACAGATTATTTCTATCATAAATACGAATAAAGTTATAATTTTGTTAAACTGCACATGGACTTTATGGACACCCTGTATATTAAAAAACAAATCCAAATTGTCAAAATAGCTAAAACCAATGGCAGTAAATCTCTTCCTAAAAAATATCTAATATTAGAATAATATCTACAAAATCTAAAATTAAAAATTAAAAAAATTAATCTAAATAAAATTTCTGAGTTAAAAAAAATATAATTATTAAAAATAGGATGGGAAGGGGGATTATTAAATGAACTGATTGAAAGGCTCAAATTTTTTCACAATAACAACTAGTATAAATTGGAGTACTCGGAAAATATTGATTTGGGATAGGTTTTTTTTATTTATGTAAATAAAAATGGTTGTTAGTGGTTAACGTAATGGCGTCGTGGATGCCCGCCTCCACGAGGTCCACCTTGGGCACAACTTTTATGTTAATAATGAAATACTAAATTAAGTTTAGGTGAAGGTAACATTGACTCGTAAGGAGTTGTGTGGTGGGTGGGGCAGGTAGTATTTTTTGAAGACGCTGTGGTTGACCGCATACCTGACTTGCTCGTGGTCTCCGATCCGCCTCCAGTCCTCGAGGTTCCCGTCGAGGAGGACGACATCGTGCTGCTGGCGCTGGTACCGCCTTCCCCAGAGCTCTCGCTCATGCCACTGGCATCCTGCAACATACCACTCACTCTTACAACATGACTATGTTGAACATCAACATGCTTATTAACAAAACGGGTCATCCTATGTAGTTGATAGAAGAACAGAGGTCATTCTCACATGACATTTCAGACAGAGATGTTCATCTTCAACAGCCTGATGTTTCGGTCTACTCACATTTGATTTGTCATGTAAATGAGTCAAACTTGACTTCTATGGAATAGTGTAGGTTAACACTCAAAAATCAGGCAACCTCGAGATCTGAGAACTGCAGGGTTTTGCTCCACAAGTCTGAATAGTGTACCATGCAGATGTTTAAGAAAATTATCAGGGACTAGGTTAGCTCAATGGAAACGTGCTCGCATCTGGACTGATTGATCCGCGGTTCAATACCCACTCAGGCCCTCGATTTATTCACGTGGGAGGTAAATAAATCTGACACATCATACTTTGGAGAGGACATTAAGCCTGTTTTGACTTTATATGTGTTGTTTGGTCTCTTAGCCATTGTAAATAGAATTAAATCAGGCCGACTAGTTTAACGTGCTGCCCTTTAGCCACTTTGGATCACTCCAAAGTGCGTGAGGTGACCACGCGGAGGCAGGCCTGCACTATACTACGTAGCACTATTATGTTGAGTATTTTATAGATATTTGTTGTCTTTATGCATAGTATCTACTCAAAATTATCAAACTCAAACTTCATTGCAAACATAGTTAATGGGTTAGTTCCACTGAGGTTAGTAATATTAGAATTAGTAGTAATACTGTCCGTCATACCTCGTTAAGTCTCAGAAAAGTTCGACCGGTTTCGGTAACTAACTTAGAGTTAGTTACTCTTGAAGATGGGATCCCGGACGGACCCGAACCCGGTCGAGCTTTTCTGAGACTTTACGAGGTATGACGGACAGTATTACTACTCATTTATTGCAAACATAGTTAATGGGTTAGTTCCACTGAGGTTAGTAATATTAGAATTAGTAGTAATACTGTCCGTCATACCTCGTTAAGTCTCAGAAAAGTTCGACCGGTTTCGGTAACTAACTTAGAGTTAGTTACTCTTGAAGATGGGATCCGGACGGACCCGAAACCGGTCGAGCTTTTCTAAGACTTTACGAGGTATGACGGAC
Source organism: Hermatobates lingyangjiaoensis (assembly GCA_026182355.1). Classification (NCBI taxonomy): domain Eukaryota; kingdom Metazoa; phylum Arthropoda; class Insecta; order Hemiptera; family Hermatobatidae; genus Hermatobates; species Hermatobates lingyangjiaoensis. The sequence goes on from JAPFBL010000673.1 coordinate 14,210, forward strand.
AGTATTACTACTCATTCATTGCAAACATCCGGTTCGAATCAAGTTCATTGCTGATTGAAAACTCGTTGAAACGACGTCCAACGGTTTGATCTGTCAGACGGAGAGAAGGTAACTTCTTCTGTTTTAACTCATCTTTATTTTTCTCAAATTGCTGCTATAAAAAGACGGGATAAATTAATAAAAAGAACCCTTTCCTCTACAATAGTGTTTTCTGGTTTGCTTTATAACACTTCCCTGTTTGTAAGCATACCCAACTCGTTTGTCACCTTATCTCTTAACTACCCTCCCCAAGACATGCGCTGTGTCTTCCCCATTCTAATACTGATGTTGAGAGAGCATTCAGCCAAGTAAACATCATTAAAAACAAACATCGACACAAGATTAGTGCATCAACAATAACTAGTTTACTGACAATACAACATGGACTAAAACGTTATTTTTGAATGCTTTGAATTATACGTTTTTGTTTTGAAAAATCTTTAGTTTTCTTTAATGATGACTATATATGTACACGAATACTGTAATAAGATGAAAGTCTGGGACTAATAACAGTAGGATAAAATTAGATCCTTGATTGTAATTCCATGAAAATATGTATTTTAGGACCAGCGGGGGGGGGGGGGAATGGTTGCTATTCAAATGGATTTCTGAAAGTTCTAAATATACTGTTGACGGGTTTTTGAATGTCAAAATGTACTACAGATGATGCATGTGTTGTAGGATTGCAGACAATTAGCGTTCATTAACTTAAGGCTCTTAATAACAGTAGCATACGAAGAGTACACGAAAGTGACATAATTAGATCTTAAAGAGAATAAATACAAAAGCTATATCACTGACAGGTGAAGTGCCAGGGTAGCCCAGTGGCTGCTGCGCTCCCCTCACTACTGGTAGATCCGGGGTTCAATACTCAATCTAGCTCAAGAGTTATTGAGGTAAAGAGGTGAAATCTGATCACGTCGTCTCTCGGAAAGGACATTCAAGCTATACCACTGACAGGTGAAGTGCCAGGGTAGCCCAGTGGCTGCCGCGCTCCCCTCACGACTGGTAGATCCGGGGTTCAATACTCAATCTAGCTCAAGAGTTATTCAGGTAAAGAGGTGAAATCTGATCACGTCGTCTCTCGGAAAGGACATTCAAGCTATACCACTGAGAGGTGAAGTGCCAGGGTAGCCCAGTGGCTGGCGCGCTCCCCTCACGACTGGTAGATCCGGGGTTCAATACTCAATCTAGCTCAAGAGTTATTCAGGTAAAGAGGTGAAATCTCATCACGTCGTCTCTCGGAAAGGGCATTCAAGCTGTGCCACTGACATGTGAAGTGCCAGGGTAGCCCAGTGAATGGCGCGCTCCCCTCACGACTGGCAGATCCGGGGTTCAATACTCAATCTAGCTCAAGAGTTATTCAGGTAAAGAGGTGGAAACTGATCACGTCGTCTCTCGGAAAGGACATTCAAGCTATACCACTGAGAGGTGAAATGCCAGGGTAGCCCAGTGGCTGGCGCGCTCCCCTCACGACTGGCAGAGCCGGGGTTCAATACTCAATCTAGCTCAAGAGTTATTCAGGTAAAGAGGTGAAATCTGATCACGTCGTCTCTCGGAAAGGGCATTCAAGCTATACCACTGATATATATATATATATATATATATATATATATATATATAAAATATATATATATATATATATATTATATATATATATATGAACACACTTACAGTCTCTAATTTTCGGTTGAACTGTCATCAGGAGAGTAGAGACAGGGACTTGCGAAGCGACGGTTGAGTGACCAAACGTCACTCCGTAAGTGCGTTTGATGCCCTATCGCTACTCTCCTGATGACGGTTCAACCGAAAATTAGAGACTGTAAGTGTGTCCATCCCTTTACTCTGTATCTATAGTTTACTGTGAAACGTGTGTTGTCCACTGCGAATCCTTTTCCTATTGATTATTATTATATATATATATATATATAGTCTAGTCGAAGGTTTTGTCCGAATAACATTGTTGTTCCTTTAAATAATGTAAATTTCATTTTCTTAGTTAAAAAATTCTTACTTCTGCCTATGAAAAAGGTTTTAAATAAAACCGAAACGTTGGCAACGAGAGTTTGATTTTTTATCCTGGAAAATTGACCGAACCCCGATTAGAGAACACACCTATTATATATATATATATATATATATATATATATATATATATATAGGTTTCTATTGAGTTTTCCGGGGATATTTATATGATTCGTTTCGATGGTAACCAATAGCTGAATAGTTTGTAGGTCCGTGAGTGCGGCTGTAATTATTACATTCTTTTATAATTAGTTTTTTCAATTAGTATTTTTTTTCGTTTTCGTTGTGGCCAACCTGCACATATTCTGAGAAGCAGTATATTTGACTTTCGTTTTCTTGCCACTCCACTTCCTTTCCTGAGGACGGCTTTTATTTTTAGAGTTAAAATATTGAAAGTAAATCCTAGTGTTTAGAACTTTTTTCTGAATTTAATACAAATTAAATTATAAGTTGTATTTATACATTACAACACGTAAGGGATATTGATCATGACACTATCAAGATATACGAAATAAGCACCAAACCCCCATCTCATTCCAGTTTAATTAAATTCCGTTAAAACCTTCAAAACAAAACACATTTCATCTATGATTCACGACTCCAGCTATTCATAGAACTCAGATGGAAATCAATTCACTATTAAAGTCAAATATATATATAACTTTCATTATATTAGAGGCCAACAGAGATCTGTACCAATGCGCTTGGCGTCCCTATCTCAAATCTCCTGATGACGGCTCGACCGAAAATTAGAGATAGTATGTGCGTTTATTCCTTTGTTCTGTGATTGTGATTTACTGTGAAACCTTTGTTGTCCTTTTGGATCGTTATTCCCTGTTTAAAATAATAAATATATATATATATATAAATAACTTTTTCGTTGGAATACGTCCAAACGGAAAATTAGTTCAATATAGACCATGAAATAGAGAAATCAAAAGAACACATCACAGTCTCAAATTTTCGGTTTGAACCGCTTCAAGAGATAAGAGAGGGAAACCAAGCGCACTGGTTCTGAGACAGTTGGAGTCTCCAGGGCTCCAGAGAACCTGATTCCAGAGAACCCACGTTAAAATGAATCAAAAAAATAATTTTGTTTGAAATTTTTCAACAAAATAAGGAAACTACAGCGTTTACTATTGCAGAAGCCTTTCATGTTCTTATTGCACAATTCATGATTGTTTAGAAAAAAAGGAATTAACAACGTAATTAGCTTAGAACAACACAGTCACCAAGTAGACAGTAAAAAAGTAGTGCCTTATTTGATCATTGACCTATATAAAAAAAAGAAATAGTTTTTTTTCCTTTCTTATTGCGGTTTGATCATTGATTTATTTCACGTGTTTATGTAATCTTTGTATATATTTCAAATATTATTATTATATAAACATATAAATAAGATTTCACATAAAACGTGCCTTATTCTTGCATATAAAAATGAAAATCATCATATTGATTGGACAGAAGCTAAATTTATTACCCATGAAAAATCAATGTTGTTAAGAAATATTATTGAATCGTCTCTAATTAAATTTAATAGATCAAATAATATAAACATTAGTAACGGTCTCTTCAAACTTGATACTTTCGTTACGAGGGCAATAGCCTCTTCAAAGAGGGTTGACAGCTAGCGGATAGTTTTTTTTACTCTTTCTTACTGTACTCCTTTGTTTCCCCAAACATCCCTTTCTGGACATTAGTCCCTTTCCTGCGCTTTCACCCTTTTAAAATACCACTCTTCCCTCCCACTCTTCTCAACCCCTCACCATATGTTCTCTGCATCTAGTGTTTCAGTTGGGTTTTTGACTCTGACGAAGACAGCTTGTTACGGTTGAAAGATCTTAGTCTTGTTTTCCCATTTCTTATTGTAGTTTGATCATTAATTAGCTTATATGTAATGAATTATGAAGAATTGCCAAAAAAATTATTTACAACTCGAAATTAATTATTTAACTTAATCAAATTATCAGATTAATTATTGATACAAATTATTAATCCGTTATGAACTTTTCACAAGAACTTAAATGCAATATATAAGACGCAATACCAAAAGAAATACCATTAAAACGAAAGAAAAACAATGCTCTATTATTTTTAATAGTGCGTAAATACCGTTAACAGAATGACAGATGTCCTAAATACATCTCTTTAAGAGATTTTGTATCCTGTAATAATGTCAAATAAACATTTATAGAGCACTTGTATGTTTATAATTCATATTTAGTGAATTAATAATAATTATAGATTCAATTACTGAAAATTAGCAAAAAATAATCTGAGATAAAATGAATAAACAAACAAAAGTCTCCAAACAAATGAAGTTTTATTCAACAACAAGAACAACGCGTTTCGAACACTTTGTGTTCATCACCAGGAAGGCAGTATAATACAAATTATACCTAATCAGTTGCAAAATTAGAGTGAAATAATAAAATTCATTTAAGAGAATTCAAGACATACCACATCCTTGGGTATGTGTCTTGAATTCTCTTATGTGTATGTATGTGGTATGTCTTGAATTCTATTAATAAAATTTTATTATTTCACTCTAATTTTGTAACTGATTAGATATAATTTGTATTATAGTGTCTTCCTGATGATGAACACAAAGTGTTCGAAACGCGTTGTTGCTTTTGAATAAAACTTCATTTCTGTGGAGACTTTTGTTGTTTTATCCATTTTACCTCAAAATGAGTAAATACCACTCAATTACGGATTGCACAACTAATGATTCAATAAATAATTATTTTAACGGTCTACAACATTTTTCAATTAATTTCAAATAAGCCAAGTTTAATTTAAAATAGTCAAAATTTTATATTATTAACATGGCAAACCGTCATATATATATATATATTAGTATAAATGGGCAGCAAATCTTCTTGAAGACAAATGGAATTAAAGTATGCAGCAGCTTCTGCATTAACGACCTTTTTGATGATGGCCTCGATTTATTCTAAGTTGCCTCAGCATCACCGAAGATAAAGTATAGAAAAATCGAGGCCATCAGCAAAAAGGTCGTTAATGCAGAAGCTTGCTGTCATATATATATATATATATATATATTATATTATATATATATATATATATATATATAAAATAAATTCAATAACGATAGGAAACCACACAGAAAGACTAATTCTAGACATGAATCTAATTAATCGAATTTATTTTCGACCAATCGTCGTACATCAGGAGGTGTGAAGAGCGAAGAGTCCCGCAGGAAGACAGGTCGGTACACCTCCTGATGACGACGATGGTCGAAATATCGATGTGGAGCTTATGTCTGGTGTACTTTCCTGAAATGTGTTATCCAGATTACGTTTTGAAATATGTTCATTATTATTTTAAGAAAATTCCGTCTGGACCAGTTTTTTAATAATTGTGGTATATTATTAATATGAATATATATATATATATATATATATATATATAATATTATATACATTATATAATATTACATTATGAAATATATATTGAAAGTAATTTAAAGTATACATATATAAATAAAATAAATTCAAAACGAAGGAAACACACAGAAAGACACAGACATAACTCACATCGATATTTCGACCATCGTCGTCATCAGGAGGTGTGACGATCATACCTCGTACGATGATTTTGGAGTCGTTATCTTAAAGTCTGTGTCTGTCTAACAGTCTTTTGTATTGCGTAAGTAATGTCTTTGGTCTTAAGAGTCGCATACTTAGGAATAATCTTAAGAGATAAACCAAGTCTTATTAAACCAAATGTTAGCATTAATGGTTAGCACTTTCTTTCGTAGTCGTTCAAATTGAGTTATAACCTTAGCCAGGCTGGCTGTGTTAAATACATGCATATTATGAATACCACTGAGGTTAGTATGATTTATATTATTAATATGGCAGACTGTCATACATCGTAAGATAGATGATGTGAAGATGATGATGTGAAGATGATGTGTCGTTCCAACATCATCCAACGACTCATCATCTTACATCATCTTAACATCATCATCTTCACATCATCTATCTTACGATGTATGACAGTCTGCCATATTAATAATATAAATCATACTAACCTCAGTGGTATTCATAATATGCATGTATTTAGTCAAATTTTAATTTCATTTTGTTCAAATTTACATTTAAAACAGTTTGTCAACTTGAAAATACATATATACTACAATGAAGTTTAAATAATTAATATAATTAATTAATAATTTATTTTATATTAATTTTTGTACTTATTTACTTTGTACTATAGATAACTCTCTGGTGTCATTGTATTTTTTAGTTAATGCCTGAGGAAGAACACTACGTGTTCGAAACGCGTTGTTTATATCATTAAAATTTTTATATGTGGAGACCATTTCATTAGATTTTTACCCTACAATTAAATAATTAAACTTCATGAGTTAAAGTTATTTTGAATTAATCCTAAAAAGTTTTATAAAGGGTTTAGTGCAATTATATGTATGTTTGTACTTCGGCTATATAGGTACTATATTTATTACTCGTACAACAGTGAGATGTAATTTATACAAAGTTTTCCGGAAAATTATATTATTTTATTTCTAATGTAGTGCAATCAGTTATTATGTGGCATTTACTCATTGTAGGGTAAAAATCAAATGAAATGGTCTCCACATATAAAAATTTAATGATATAAAAAACGCATTTCGAACACGTAGTGTTCTTCCTCAGGCATTAACTAAGGATGAGTGCCTCTGAATAAGACTTATTCAGAGGCACTCATCCTTAGTTAATGCCTGAGGAAGAACACTACGTGTTCGAAACGCGTTGTTTATATCATTAAAATTTTTATATGTGGAGACCATTTCATTAGATTTTTACCCTACATATTATTTTATATTATAGTTGGTTTATTAAGAAGCTTGGGTTTTCTGAATTAACCGTACTTACTTTAAACTAAACTAGGATTATTTTAAATTAATCCGAAAAAAGTTGTATAAAGAACTTACTAAAATTATATATTTGTACTTAAACTATATACTATAGTTATTATTAAGCTCAAAATTAAAAAAATATAAACCAAAGTTATAGAATATTTAATAAAATATTATCGATGCTAATTGAAAAATTAACATAGAATATATGCACAATAGGTTTCTTAAAAAAAGAAGGTAAAATGAAAATATGGAAGTCAAAGTAAGTAACCATTGTTATTACTACAGTGAAGGAGGTAATTTATACAAAATTTTTTCATTAAATTATATTATTTTATATTATATTTGGTCTATTAATAAGTTTGGGTAATGTGGATTAACTGTACTTACTTTAAATTAAACTTGGACTTATTTTAAATTAATTCGAAAAAAGTTGTATAAAGGGTTTACTATAATTACATATATTTGTACTTGAGCTATATACTATAGTTCTTTTTAAGATCTAAATTAGAAAGTAATGAAGGAATGAAATATTTAATAAAAATAAATACTCATGTTATTTGAAAATTATCATGGATCTATGTACAATGAAGTGTTTATTAAAATCACCAAGGAAAAATGAAAATATAGAAATCAAAGTAAGTAAACTGTATATTACAACAGTGAAGGAGGTAATTTATACAAAGATTTTCATTAAATTATATTATACTTGGTCCTAGTTTGAGTTTTGTGAATTAACCGTACTTACTTTAAACTAATCTTGGACTATTCTATATTAAACATGAATAACTTTAATTTAAGCTTGGACTATTTTAAATTAAACTTGGATTAATTTAATTTAAACTTAGATTATTTTAAATTAATCTGAAAAAAGTTGTATAAAGAACTTACTAAAATTATATATTTGTACTTAAACTATAATACTATAGTTATTATTAAGCTCAAAATTAAAAAATAATAAAGGTACATGAATTACTTTAATTGAAGCTTGGACTAGTTTAAATTAAACTTGGATTAATTTAATTTAAACTTGGATTATTTTAAATTAATCTGAAAAAAGTTGTATAAAGAACTTACTAAAATTATATATTTGTACTTAAACTATATACTATAGTTATTATTAAGCTCAAAATTAAAAAAATAATAAAGGTACATGAATTACTTTAATTGAAGCTTGGACTAGTTTCAATTAAACTTGGATTAATTTAATTTAACCTTAGATTATTTTAAATTAATTTGAAAAAAGTTGTATAAAGAACTTACTAAAATTCTATATTTGTACTTAAACTATAATACTATAGTTATTATTAAGCTCAAAATTAAAAAATAATAAAGTTATGCAGTATTTAATAATAATATATACCGATACTAATTGAAAAATTTACATAGATATATATGTACAATAGGTTTCTTAAAAAACCCAAGGTAAAATGAAAATATGGAAGTCAAAGTAAGTAAAGTGTTGTTATTACAGCAGTAAAGAAAGTAATTTACACAAAGTTTTCCGTAAAATTAAGTAATAGTTGGTCTATTAAGAAGCTTGGGTTTTCTCAATTAACCGTACTTACTTTAAACTAAACTTGGACTATTCTCTATTAAACTTGGATTAATTTAATTTAAGCTTGGATTATTTTAAATAAATCCGAAAAAAGTTGTATAAAGGGCTTACAACAGTTACATACATATTTTGTATTTCGACTATATATTGTAGTTTATTTATATGCTCAAAATCAAAAAAATAATAAAGTTATAAAGTATTTAATAATAATATACACTGATGCTAATTGAAAAATTAACATAGATGTATATACAATAGGTTTCATAAAAAACCCAAGGTAAAATGAAAATATGGAAGTTAAAGTAAGTAAACTATAGTTATTACAACAGTGAATTAATACAAAGTTTTCCATAAAATTATATTATTTTATATTATAGTTGGTCTATTAAGAATCTTGGGTTTTCTGGATTAACCGTACATACTTTAAATTAAATTTGGATTAATTGAATTTCAACTTATATTGACAATTTTATATTAAACTTGGGTTATTTTAAATTAAACTTGGATTAATTTAATATAATATAAACTTGGATTATTTTAAATTAAACCGAAAAGTTGCTTAAAGGGTTTACTACATAATTATATGTATATTCGTACTTTGGTTATATACTATAGTTATTTTTTGATGCCTAAACTAAAAAATAAAAGAGGAATAAAATGTTTAATAATAACATATACTGATACTAATTCAAAATAAACATGGAAGTATGTACATATAGTGTTTATTAAAATTACCAAGGAAAAATGAAAATATACGTAGAAATCAAAGTAAGTAAACCTTATTATTACAACAGTGAAGGAGGTAATTTATACAAAGTTTTTCATTAAGTTATTGTATTTTAGGTTTATTAATAAGCTTAGATGTTGTGGATTAGTTTAAATTCAACTTGAACTATTCTATAGCAAACTTGAATTATTTTAAATTAACCTAGGACTATGGACTAGTTTAAATTAAACTTGGATTACTTTAATTTAAACTTGAATTATTTTAAATTAACCCGACAAAGTTGCAGTTGTCGAATAATAATTAGTAAGATGAATGGATTATTGTTGCTGTGAAATCAATGATAATGTATTGCTAATTAGTATTAATTAACCAAGATGTTTATAAACAGCTGTATATATACATAATTTACAATTTAATTACTGTTAACAGATTCTAAACTGATAATTCATATTAGGTTTACAAAAGATTTGAAACAAATAAAATTGTATTGTACTTACAATTTATTATTTAAATCCATGTTTTTTGTAAAAAAGGAACGCACTTTTTTTCCACTTTGATTGTTATTTAAAGGAAAAATAATTAAAACGTTATCAAAAGTACAAAGTGAACAGTTTGAAAGCGTGTGTGATTGTCAAATGGTACACTATAGTGGCGCTTCAAGCGGTTGCCTGTTGAATTAAAACGGGAATAGATTACGCTAAACAAGCAATTAACAGAAAAGTGCTAACAGTTCATATATGCCATAGTAACCTAGATAAACTTACTTCAATAAACCTTCTCTTAAAAACAAAACACCTTTAAAAAAAAAACATCAAAAAATTGATTAATCTATGCGAAAGATATATTTATAAATTAAAAAGATAATGAAATAGTCTCCATATATAAGTTTAATAGACTAAAGAAGGCGTTTCGAACACGTAGTGTTCTTCTTCAGGGATAAAACGAAATACAATTACACCAGAGAGTTATCTAGAGCAGTTTTTCAATTTTTTCTGAATAAAGGGACATTTCTTTCATTTAAAATATCTCACTACACACCACCGGCTGATAAGGAAAAAAAATTAGCTTGCATAACCAATACACGGGTTATGTTGTTCATATAAGCTTGTTTTAACATAGAAGAATGACTTTGTATTCTATGACGTCTTGATAAGAATCAAATAAAAAATTAGAAATGTCGTAAACTTTCATTTTTGTGGATACTAATCGTTTCATTTTAGCTCTTGTTTTTTAGGACTTTTTATACTAATTAAACTTGTTTTTAGCACTTTTTATGCTATTTAAACTAGTTTTTAGCCTTTTTTATGTTAATTAAACTAGTTTTTAGCCCTTTTTATGTTAATTAAACTAGTTTTTAGCCCTTTCTACGTTAATTAAACTTGTTTTTAGCCCTTTCTACGTTAATTAGAATAGTTTTTAGCCCTTTTTATGCTAATTAAACTGCTTTTTAGCACTTTTTATGCTAATTAAAGTAGTATTTAGCCCTTTCTACGTTAATTAAACTTGTTTTTAGCCCTTTCTACGTTAATTAAACTTGTTTTTAGCCCTTTCTACGTTAATTAAACTTGTTTTTAGCCCTTTCTACGTTAATTAAACTTGTTTTTAGCCCTTTCTACGTTTTTAGCCCTTTATATACTAATTAAACTTGTTTTTAGCCCTTTTTATGTTAATTAAACTAGTTTTTAGCCCTTTCTACGTTTTTAGAATAGTTTTCAGCCCTTTTTATGCTATTTAAACTCATTAGTAGCCCTTTTTATGTTAATTTAACTAGTTTTTTAGCCCATTATGTTTCTTTTTTCATAAATTTTAACATTAAAGATACGCATCTAATATTTACAAGAAAATCTGTGCAAAAAGTTGAATATCTAGCTTATTGTGAGCATTTTATAGAGATTTCTTGTCTCTATGTATAGAATCTACTCAAAATTATCAAACTTGATTGTAAACGTCCGGTTCGAATCAAGTTCATAGCTGATTGCAAACTCGTTGAAACGACGTCTAGTCTAATGGTTTGATCTGACAGACTGAGAGGGAAGGTAACTTCTTCTGTTCTAACTCGTCTTTATTTTGTCTCAAATTGCTGCTATAAAAAGACGCGATTAATTAAAAAAAATAAAGAATCTTTTATTTCAAAAGTGTTTTCTGGCTTAGGACAGAGTTTTGTTTAGCCTTTTTTTAAGCTAATTAAACTCGTTTTTTAGCCTTTTTTTGCACATAACTGTTTTTAAGCATACCCAAGTCCTTTGTGACCTTATTTCTTAATTACACCTCCATACTCTATCTCACACGCTGTATCTTACTCATTCTAATGCTGATGTTAAGAGAGTAAGATAAGTTAAGTAAGTTAAGAGAGAGCTAAGTAAACATCATTAAAACCAAACATCGACATAAGATTAATGTATCAACAATAACTAGTATACTGATAATACGACATGAACTAAAACGTTACAGAAAATTATGCTATGATTGTAATATTCCTTTAGGGGTCAGGTTAGCTCAGTGGTTACGTGCTCGCCTCCGAACTGATAGGACAGGGGTTCGATCCCCACCTGGCCCTCGATTTATTCACGCGGGAGGTGAATAAATCTGAGGACGTTAAGCCGTCGGTCCCTTAGCCGTTGGTCATGTTCATTTACCCAACTACATTAAATTAACCTAAAATGTATTTTTATTTTGATATAGCTTCTCAACCACTGATTCTTAAAGTTCAAAGATGAGGGTCAGGTTAGCTCAGTGGTTAACGTACTCTCCTCTGGGTTGGTAGTCCGGGGTTCAATCCCCACCTGGCCCTCGATTTATTCACCCGGAAGGTGAATAAATCTGAGTACGTCGTCCCTCGGAGAGGACGTTAAGCCATCGGTCACTCAACCTGTACGATGTCAGGTACTCGTTAAAGATCCCTACTCGAAATGCACTTGAGTTAGGACAAAATTTAGGACTCTCAATGTAGAATCCGTAGAATCAACGATCAAACAAAAAGCCGGTAAACGGCTGACGTTATCACCAGCTAGCAGATCGGTTAAAAAAAAATTATTGGTTGTTTTAATTAATCAAGTGTATTTTGGGTGGGTATTGGGGCCTTAGAACACATTAGGCTGTTTACATATAATTAGGGAGCCAGGCTAGCTCATTGGTTACGTGCTCACCTCTGAACTGATAGGACTGGGGTTCAATCCTCACCTGGCCCTCGATTTATTCACGCGGGAGGTGAATAAATCTGAGCACGTCGTCCATCGGAGAAGGATGTTAAACCGTCGGTCCCGAGCCTGTAAGATGTCAGGTACTCGTTAAAGATCCCTACTCTAAATACATTTGAGTTAGGCAAAATTTAGGACTCCCACTGTAGAATCAATCTTTATTGTGTGGTATCACAAAGGGCCAATGCTCGGCCTACGTGTGTTCCCTTGTGGGACTGCCACTGCAACCTAAGTCAAAAAAAAAACCTACATGTAATTAGAGATTCATCTTACGAAACCTCTTCCGAAACGAATTAATTTCGTAGCAAAAGACATGACTAATAATAGAGAGGATGCAGGGGACCTCAAGACGTGTAAACAGGTCTAATTTAAACATCAATATTTCTCATTGTCGCTATACTTAACTAATTGTAAAGTATAGATATGTATGATTGTGTGTTCACATAGAATGCTAGTATGTTTTTCTAATACTGAGTGATGTTTTCATTATTCCTATGCTTTTTAGCTTTCGATCAAACATAATACGTCAAACATGTCAAGCCTCTATTACGTAGTATGAAGAGTTTGAGCGAAAACATGTCTCTCTATTACTCCATCTCATTTACTCACTATTTCTCTGCCCCTTATTCTGTCTCTGTCTCTCTGCCACAACCTTCAACAGGTACATTTTGTAAGAAGACATACCCAAATGTTCAACTTGAACAGGTATGTTTTACAAGAAAATATACCCAAAATGTTCGACTTGAACGGGTATATTTTTTTAAGAAAATATACACAAATGTTCAGCTTGAACAGGTATGTTTTACACGAAAATATACCCAAATCTTCTACTTGTACGGGTATATTTTTTTAAGAAAATATACCCAAATGTTCAACTTGAACATGTATATTTTACAAGAAAATATACCCAAATATTCAATCTGATCAGGTATATTTCGTAAGAAAATTATACACAAATGTTCAAAATGAACTGTTATATTTTTTATGAAAATTATATCTTCATTTTCAACTTGAACAGGTATATTGTGTAAATAAATATACCAAAATGTTCAATTTGAACAGGTATATTTTGTATACATTTACAACTTGAACAGGTATATTCTGTAGAGAAATATACCCAAATGTTCAAATTGAACAGGTATATTTGATAAGAAAATATACCCAAATGTTCAACTTTCAACTTAAACAGATATGTTTTACAAGGAAATATACCCAAATATTCAACCTGTTCAGGTATATTTCGTAAGAAAATTATACACAAATGTTCAAAATGAACTGTTATATTTTGTATGAAAATTATATCTTCATTTTCAACTTGAACAGGTATATTGTGTAAAGAAATATACCAAAATGTTCAATTTGAACAGGTATATTTTCTATACATTTACAACTTGAACAGGTATATTCTGTAGAGAAATATACCCAAATGTTCAAATTGAACAGGTATATTTGATAAGAAAATATACCCAAATGTTCAACTTTCAACTTAAACAGGTATGTTTTACAAGGAAATATACCAAAATATTCAACCTGTTCAGGTATATTTCGTAAGAAAATTATATCGGCATTTTCAACTTGAACAGGTATATTTCACAAGAAAATATACCAAAATCTTCAACTTGAACGGGTATATTTTTTTAAGAAAATATACCCAAATGTTCAACCTGAACAGTTATATTTTGTTTGAAAATGATATCGGCATTTTCAACTTGAACAGGTATATTCTGTAAAGAAATATACAAAAATGTTCAATTTGAACAGGTATATTTGACAAGAAAATATACCCAAATGTTCAACAGGTATATTTTACAAGAAAATATACCCAAATGTTCAACTTGAACAGGTATGTTTCACAAGAAAATATACCCAAATGTTCAACTTAAACAGGTATGTTTGACAAGAAAATATACCCAAATGTTCAACTTGAACAAGTATGTTTTACAAGAAAATTTACTCAAATGTTCAACTTGAACAGTTATGATTTACAAGAAAATATACCCAAATGTTCAACTTGAACAGGTATGTTTCACAAGAAAATATATCCAAATGTTCAATTTAAACAGGTATGATTTACAAGAAAATATACCCAAATGTTCAACTTAAACAGGTATGTTTGACAAGAAAATATACCCAAATGTTCAACTTGAACAGGCATGTTTTACAAGAAAATTTACTCAAATGTTCAACTTGAACAGGTATGATTTACAAGAAAATATACCCAAATGTTCAACTTAAACAGGCATATTTGACAAGAAAATATACCCAAATGTTCAACCTGAACAGGTATGATTTACAACAAAATAAAGGTTATGCCACGACTATTGGGATGTCATTTGGACATGTCTATTAACCTGAGCTAACTCACCTAGATATACACAGTTCATTTTTGGATACTTAAAGGCTTTTTTTCTTCAATTATACATTTAAAACTGAATAGTTGCCATTTGAATTGAAGACTAGAAGGGGTGCAAAGTCACGAATGAATGCTAGGTACGTTGTTTACTTAGCTTTGCCACACGGCTTCACAAGGTCACGTGCACTTTGACATTTCGCCACACTTGTCTGTATTTCATTTACTATTGTCAATAAATTCATGGTAACTGTATTTTTTATAAACAAGAACAGGTTTGCATTTTCTGTCAATCACGTATTTTACTCATAAAAATGTTTTAATTTTTTTTTTCATTTTTGAGGCATAAGAATAAATTTTGGGCTATACCTTTCTATAGACTTTGAACAAAAAAAATTTTGAAAAATACCTTAATTAATAATTATTTTAGGGGTCAGGGGGGGTGGGGGGGGGGGCCAGGCTAGCTCAGTGGTTACGTGCTCACCTCTGAACTGATAGGACCTGGGTTCAATCCTAACCTGGCCCTCGATTTATTCACGCGGGAGGTGAATAAATCTGAGCACATCGTCCCTCGGAGAAGGACGTTAAACCGTCGGTCTTGAGTCTGTACGATGTCAGGTACTCGTTAAAGATCCTTACTCTAAATACACTTGAGTTAGGCAAAATTTAGGACTCCCACTGTAGGAATCAATCTTCATTGTGTGGTATCACAAAGGGCCAATGCTCGGCCTAAGTGTGTTCCCTTGTGGGACAGCCACTGCAACCTAACCTAACCTAACCTAGGGGTCAGGGTAGTTCAGTGGCTTGCGTGCCCGCCTCTTGGTTGATAGGTCCGGGGTTCAATAGTCATTTTGGCCCTCGATTTATTCACGCAAGAGGTCAATAAATCTGAGGACGTCGTCCTCCTGAGAGGACGTTAAGTATGGGACACCGACCCATGCCTGCCCCCAATGAGAGACTCTGTAGGACTTCGGTCAGGAGTACCACCCGACATCTAATTGGTACCACGGTGTAGGGGCTCCGAGTCCCGTCTTTAGCTCTCATGCTTAGAACTCACTCCAATGTGTCTTGTGTCTGTCTCTTCTTCATGGTTGACACTCATGCCCCGTCATGCTGACGGACTCTTGGTGACTCCTTACTTAGGCAGAGAAAGTGCACGTCTTACTCTGACTCTAAGTTCATGACTCGCTGTGTGAGAAGCAGTTAATCTTCTCAGGTGGTTGTCCACATAGTAACTATGGGGAGCCATACCACCCGACCCTCACTAGTGAGTAACGAATACTTCCCCTTTTGCTAGCTCGACCGAATACCCCGGAACTCTAAGGTAGTCCTTAAACTACAACAAGCGGTCTTCGTCAGAGTCATATGCCCGTAAAAGCTCATATATAGGAATGACCACGACTTCATTATTAAGAAGAATTACGAGCACCTTTCTGCCGGCGCGCCTAAATCCCATACAAAACAGCACTCCATAAGACAAGACTCACAAGAGAAATGATGGTGAATTCCACGAAAATTATCGCTAAACAAAGAAACCGTGTTAAATTACAAATATTAGAAGCATTAATAATTCAAGAAAAGCAGCCAGCCATAAATATCCAACTTAATAATTCTTGTCGAATTTTAAAACTATTTTCCAACAGGCCAAACCAGATTAGCCAGGTAGTGAGTGAGTCCAACCACCCTGCCTTAATCTTCCATAATGCCCCGTGACCCAGGGTGATGTCCTGTGGACATTCCAATAGTAATCCACCTCTATATATATAAACTAATAATCCTACTATTATTCTCATTATCGTCCTGATGATGAATGTGGTACATTCGAAACATGTCAGCTAGCAATATTGGTGATAAGCTTTATAGTTTTAATGAAGAGACGAGGAAGGAATTCCGGAAACTGGAGAAATTCTGTAAGAAACAGATACAAGCCAAATATGGGGCGTTATTTAACAATATATGTTTAAATGAAGGACTGCTTCGAACTTTTACAAATATATATATATTCTTTGGCGGATTAACGACAGTAGCACTAATTTCACTTTGAGAGTTTCAGCAGAAACTCGTATTGGTTGTATGTAAGTAGATCTTCTCCTAGGCTTAACCTCAATCTTTAACTATTATTAATTAGTACTTTTAATAAAACTTATTGTTCATTTTTCATTTGTTCTTAAGTTTGTTTTTCATTAATTTTTTTTAAGATATGTTTCTTTATTTATGGTTGTAAGTATTTATTTGTCATGTTTTAATATTTTGCTTGCGTACGTTGGCTGCACCGATTGGCGTCTCTTGAAAGACATGCCTTTAGTGATGGTTTCTTTGTTGGATAGCTGTTGAGCCCCCCTTACCTCTGGGGTTCCTGTAAAGAGACATATACACCACCACCACCACCACCACGTGTTTACCTGCTTGAGAGCAGCCACGTCGACCCGCCGCACCCAGACGTCCTCCGTGCTGCTAGCCAAAGTCGAATTGCTGCTGGCATTGCTTTTGATCTCCACCAAACTTCTATCAAAGAAGACCTTATCTAAATGGAGTCTCGCTGGCCGAAGCGATCCGCTCGAGCTTTCAGGCTCAGAACTTTCATCTTCTTCAGGACACTGAGACAATCGGCGTCTTCCGGAGTGATTGCGGACCACCAGTTCGCGCACAGAACTGATGGTCCTGTAGTGGTCTTCCAGGCCGTATTCCTCGCACATTCTCTTGCCAGGGACCATGGAGGGGGCGGCGGAAGAGACCTGCGGACACACTCGTCACAGAAACATCGTCGAAAAATACAGACAGAGCAAACACAATCAGCTCCTTAGTTAGCGACATTTTAGGTGAGACACCGCAAGCTCAGTGTATATCGTTACAAACCAAGAGGTCGCACATTACAAGAGTACTCACAGCAATAGTGAACGACATAATCATCAAACATAGCCTTATCTATGGAGTACTCAAGCAATAGTGAACGACATAATCATCAAACATAACCTTATCTATGGAGTAATCACAGCAATAGTAAACGACATAATCATCAAACATAACCTTACCTATGGAGTATTCTGAAATAGTTACGACGTAATCATCAAACATAGCCTTATCTATGGAGTACTATAAAATAGTTAATGACAGAACTATAAATCATAATCATATCTATGAAATACTAGGAGATCAAAAACGACATAATCATGAAATATAACTAGATCTATGGAATACTTTGAAATCATGAACGACATAAACATCAAACACAACCAAAAAACCAAAGAGTGTG
This sequence comes from Hermatobates lingyangjiaoensis, assembly GCA_026182355.1. Taxonomy (NCBI): domain Eukaryota; kingdom Metazoa; phylum Arthropoda; class Insecta; order Hemiptera; family Hermatobatidae; genus Hermatobates; species Hermatobates lingyangjiaoensis. The sequence continues at coordinate 32,247 of JAPFBL010000673.1, forward strand.
AAGAGATAGATAATGAACAGAATAGAAAGAAGGAGTCAGAGAAAGACATGTAGGAGGGAGAGAGAGAGAGAGAGAGAGAGAGAGAGAGGTATAAAGAGAGAGCAGAAGAGGGGATGAGCGAGAGTGAGATAGAGAGGGAATGGATGAAGGGGAGAAAGAGGCAGGATATAGTTTGTTTCCCGACCCAAATTACTAAGCTTTGCTAATAACCAATATAGCACTCATGAAATATTTCTCACGACCTGTTCAACTCCAGGTAACAAGGTTTAAATTAACACAACTTAAATACCCCTAACTCCTTTATAATGTATTTATTTTTTAAAATAATAATAAAAAAAACAAAAAATACCTATATTTTATCATAAATCACAATAAATGATTTTCAAACAAACACACACACGTGTATATATATATATATATATATGCTTCATGTTGATATGTGATTTATTATCCTTTGTTTGTAGGCCTATGAAAAAGGTTTTAAATAAAACCGAAACGTTGGCAATGAGAGTTTGATTTTTTATCCTAGAAAATTGACCAAATACCGATTAGAGGACACACCTATTCTATCAAACGGTGGATATATTATTGAATCTGCTATATATATATATATATATATATATATATATATATATATATATATATAATATATATATATACAATCAAATTTCTTGCCGATTTCTCTATGGACGATTTTTCGATTTAGCTTCTCAAGTTTTCTGATCTCACACTTCCATTCATTTGTTACTAAGTGTAATAAATGAATTGAACTGTGAGATCAGAAAACTAGAGAAGCTAAATCGTAAAATTGTCCTAGACAAGAAATTTAATTGTGTATGTTTTAATGAAGGTCTGCTAACTAATTACACTAATATATATATATATAAAGATTTCACATAAACATGTGAAATAACAATCAATGATCAAACCATAATATGAAATGGGAAAACAAGACTAAGATCTTTCAACCGTAACAAGCGGTTTTCGTCAGAGTCAAAAACCCGACTATGGGTTATATATATATAAATATTGATAAAAGTATCGACCGTTGAATAGAAACAGAACTAAAATTTATCGGGACTCGGTCAATTCTTCAGGTTTCCTTTCCTGAAGAACTGACCGAGTCCCGATAAATTTTAGTTTTGTTTCTATTCAACGGTCGATACTTTTATCAATATTTATAAACCTGAATAACTGACCGAGTCCCGATAAATTTTAGTTTTGTATATATATATATATATATATATATATTGTAAACAGGTAAACGATCCAAAAGGACAACAAATTTTTCACGATATCCAGATCGTGAAACGTTAAATATATATATATATATATATATATATATATATATATATATATATATATTTCGTTGAACAGCTGACCGTATTTCGCTGATGTCATTTTCTTCACTAGTTTTTCAAGGTTTCTGAATACCTTCTTCTTTCCTTCATCCAAACGTTGGAGAATGTTAATTAAGTAAACACATATATATATATATATGTGTATAATATTATATATATACATTATATATAATATTATATATATAATATTATATATAATATATATATATAATATATATATAAATGAGATGGAAATATGAGTTGACTGTCGTCCCTCCGTCAATTCACTTCTTCTCCTGAGGACGACCGCCATTACGGTCGAAATATTGAAAAGTGAGTCTTTGTTGTGTTTCTGTTTATGTGTCACTGCTTATTTTAATTGTTATATATATATATATATATAATGGAAAATTCTGATGGGAACTACGAAAGGAAAGGTTATTGACAGAAGGCACTTGACACAGGGAGATTGGACAACAATCAAGAGACATCAGAGACCGTTATCGTGTTGACCAAAGGAAAACAACAGAAACTGAATCCCTTCTCAATGGAATCCCCTTATTATATATAAAACAATTAACGAATAATGTATCGTACTACATTATATTATTCCCTTGTATCAGTCAACCTGTTTGAGATCTTCTGTATAGTCTAGAATAGAGAGGGAAAGACTCAGCAAGATGGAGAAGTTCAGAATCTGGTTGATTAAGGATGGAAATATAAAATGCAGAAATACTCGAGAAGATGGAGAAGTTCAGAATCTGGTCGATTAAGGATGGAAATATAAAATGCGGAAATACTCGAGAAGATGGAGAAGTTCAGAATCTGGTCGATTAAGGATGGAAATATAAAATGCGGAAATACTCGAGAAGATGGAGAAGTTCAGAATCTGGTCGATTAAGGATGGAAATATAAAATGCGGAAATACTCGAGAAGATGGAGAAGATCAGAATCTGGTTGATTAAGGATGGAAATATAAAATGCGGAAATACTCGAGAAGATGGAGAAGTTCAGAATCTGGTCGATTAAGGATGGAAATATAAAATGCGGAAATACTCGAGAAGATGGAGAAGATCAGAATCTGGTCGATTAAGGATGGAAATATAAAATGCGGAAATACTCGAGAAGATGGAGAAGTTCAGAATCTGGTCGATTAAGGATGGAAATATAAAATGCGGAAATACTCGAGAAGATGGAGAAGATCAGAATCTGGTCGATTAAGGATGGAAATATAAAATGCGGAAATACTCGAGAAGATGGAGAAGTTCAGAATCTGGTCGATTAAGGATGGAAATATAAAATGCGGAAATACTCGAGAAGATGGAGAAGTTCAGAATCTGGTCGATTAAGGATGGAAATATAAAATGCGGAAATACTCGAGAAGATGGAGAAGATCAGAATCTGGTCGATTAAGGATGGAAATATAAAATGCGGAAATACTCGAGAAGATGGAGAAGTTCAGAATCTGGTCGATTAAGGATGGAAATATAAAATGCGGAAATACTCGAGAAGATGGAGAAGTTCAGAATATTGTTCTTGGGGTTGCGTTGGGCCAACTTTTAATATTAAGCTTTTTTTTTTTAATAGGCAGAAGTATAAAATTTTGAAATAGACAAATTTATCTATTACAAAAGAGATTTAAAAAAAATTGCGTAATTTCAACAACTTTCTAGTTTGAATAAACATGCATGACTCTTACTAAATGTAAAGTGAAGCGAGGTAAAGATTAACGACTGTTCGAATTCTGGAGTCTTGACTCAATATCACAAGTCAATCTACTATTTGTAAAAGGCCAGGTTAGCTCAGGTGTACGTACTCGCCTCTGAACTGGTAGGTCCCGGTTCGATACCCATTCTGGTGCTCAGTTTATTCTTAGGTATAAATCTAAGTGGAGTAAGTCGTCCCTCAGACAGGACGTCAAACTGTCAGTCCCGAGACAGTACGATATCAGGTAATCGTTAAAGATCCTTACTCTAAATACACTTGAGTTTGGCAAAATTTAGGACTCTCAATGTAGAATCAACAGGTAATGTGGCTCACCCATTACTAAAATGGGTGCCAAATATTAAATGAGCCATAATTTCCTCTAGATCAGCGCTAAATGGTAAAAGCCTTATTGGTGTGGGCATTGGAAAAGAAACAACAAACAAACATCTCCGATGTGTTCGAGTTCAAAGTCGATCGAACCAGGCCAGGGGAGACAGCCTAAAAATATTTCTGCTCCGGCTTTGACCATGGATGGATCCAGTTCCGGCTTTGACCATGGATGCAGCCAGCTCCAGCTTTGACACTACATGGAGTCAGCTCTGGTTTTGACCATAAATGGAGCCAGCTCTGGCTTTGACCATTCGTAGAATCAGATCTGGCTTTGACCATGGATGGAGCCAGCTCCGGCTTTAACCATGGCTAGAGCCAGCTCTGGCTTTGACCATGGCTGTAGCCAGATCCAGCTTTGATCATGGATGGAGCCAGCTCCGGCTTTGACCATGGCTAGAGCCAGCTCTGGCTTTGACCATGGCTGTAGCCAGATCCAGCGTTGATCATGGATGGAGCCAGCTCCGGCTTTGACCATGGCTAGAGCCAGCTCTGGCTTTGACCATGGCTATAGTCAGATCCAGCTTTGATCTTGGATGGAGCCAGTTCTGGATTTGACCATGGCTGTAGCCAGATCCAGCTTTAATCATGGATGGAGCCAGCTCCGGCTTTGACCATGGGTGTAGCCAGATCCAGCTTTAATCATGGATGGAGCCAGCTCCGGCTTTGACCATGGCTACAACCAGCTCTGGCTATGACCTGTTTTGATTGATTTACATCATGTCTCTCAACCTTTCGGCCGTTCCATGAGTAAAGCACAACAGATGGATGCTTTTTTAACGTGAGACCCTTTAGCCGCATCAACAAGCTAATGGCTGGACCATGGCTGGAGCCAGCTCCAGCTCCGCCTCCATTTAAAATTTTAAGCAAGGTTTTAACATTTTTAATGAAAGGAAATAAAAGAGTATATTTAACAATATATCGCAATCTCAATCCCATTGGTGAAAGCAGTAAATTTAAACTTATTGGCATTTTTAGCAACTTCAAATACAAACTAAAAGGATTATTCTTTATTGTAAAGGCAATACCTCAGTATCTAGAATCTGCATCATACGAATCGTAACTACCAAACCTATGATTTGATGTCAGCCAACTAGCTAAGGAATATAACCACGAGGCCTGCATGTGACACAGGTAGCTTCGTAGACCCAATAGCTGCCATTCAAGTAAATAGATCCACAACGAGGGTTCAAATACGTGCGTTGATGTATTACGTAGGACGCAAGTAGGTACGTATATTCACACAGTTTGTTGTAAATAGCTACTCATCTACTAAGAAAGCCAGCGGGTCGACTGCAATAACTTTTCACATTGGTATGACGTATTGATATAATAATATGAAGTTTAGCAGCCTCTGTGGTAAGAATATGCAATTTGAATGTTGAACTGTGCGTTTTAGCCATCAATAATCAAGGCTGGAGGAAATGCGAATAAAAGGGCAGAGAGGAGACGAAGGATATCGATCGAGGTCAAGCAGGGTGAAATAACTGCAGAATATTAAATTCACAGACATTTGCTTAGGCTGGTGTGCAATAGTCGTGTCTAAGCACTCACAATTATATCATCTGCCTCTCATGACATCCCCTACAGCTGTGAGTATCAGCCCCAAAGGTATAGTGTATTGAAACACAGTTACGTAGCAAGGGGGCGAGTCACCCCTACCGCACTTGCCAGGGGGCGGCACTTTAAGGGTGTAAAAAGAGAAAATAGAAAACAATTATAAACAGCTGACGTAAAATCTGAAATATTATATTAAAATGAGTTTTTAAGGACGTAATGACATATGGTAAGGTCACTGTGAGTATTAAACTCTGGATCTACCAGTCCAAAGGTGAGCACTCAAGCCACTGGGCTACCCTGGACCCTAGAAACACATTAGGTTGTAGTGGAAGAGTAAGGGGTTTGTATCCAGTTCCTGGTATGGTACAGGCTCGGGGCCGACGGTGTAACGTACTCTCCTAGGGGCGATGTGTTCACCATCGTGAATAAATCAAGGAAGGTAGTGGGAATTGAACCACGGACCTACCAATCCAGTGGCAAGCACGTACCCACTGGGCTACCCTGGACCCTAGAAAACACATTAGGTTGTAGTGGAAGATTAAGGGGTTTGTAACGAGTTCCTGGTATGGTACAGGCTCGGGGCCGACGGAGTAACGTACTCTCATAGGGGCGATGTGTTTACCATCGTGAATAAATCAAGGAAGTTAGTGGGAATTGAACCACGGACCTGCCAATCTAGAGGCAAGCACGTACCCACTGGGCTACCCTGGACCCTAGAAAACACATTTGGTTGTAGTCGAAGAGTAAGGGGTTTGTAACGAGTTCTTGGTATAGTACAGGCCCGGGGCCGACGGAGTAACGTACTCTCATAGGGGCGATGTGTTCACCAACGTGAATAAATCAAGGAGGACAGTGGGAATTGAACCACGGACCTACCAATCTAGAGGCAAGCACGTACCCACTGGGCTACTATGGACCCTAGAAAACACTTTAGGTTGTAGTGGAAGAGTAAGGGGTTTGTAACGAGTTCTTGGTATAGTACAGGCCCGGGGACGACGGAGTAACGTACTCTCATAGGGGCGATGTGTTCACCAACGTGAATAAATCAAGGAAGATAGTGGGAATTGAACCACGGACCTACCAATCTAGAGGCAAGCACGTACCCACTGGGCTACTATGGACCCTAGCAAAATACATTAGGTTGTAGTGGAAGAGTAAGGGGTTTGTAACGAGTTCCTGGTATGGTACAGGCTCGGGGCCGACGGAGTAATGTACTCTCATAGGGGCGATGTGTTCACCAACGTGAATAAATCAACGAGGACAGTGGGAATTGAACCACAGACCTACCAATCTAGAGGCAAGCACGTACCCACTGGGCTACTATGGACCCTAGAAAACACTTTAGGTTGTAGTGGAAGAGTAAGGGGTTTGTAACGAGTTCCTGGTATAGTACAGCCTCGGGACCGACGGTGTAACGTACTCTCCTAGAGGCGATGTGTTCACCAACGTGAATAAATCAAGGAGGACAGTGGGAATTGAACGACGGACCTACCAATCCAGAGAGAGAACGTTTGCCACTGTGTTAATATGGCACTCTATGAAAACACATTAGTAAGTATAATGTAGGAGATATGTTAGCTCAGTGGTTAACGTACTCGCCTCCAGCCTAGTAGTCCGGGGTTCCATCCCAACCTGGACCTCGATTTATTCACGCAGGAGGTGAATAAATTTGAGTACATTCTGCCTAATTCAAGTGCATTTAAAGTCTTTAAATTTGCAAGTTAGTAATTCTTTAAAGAGTAACTGACATCGTACAGGCTAAGGGACCAACGGTTTAACGTCCTCTTCGAGGGACGAAGTACTCAGATTTATTCATCTGCCACGTGAATAAATCGAGGGCCAGGTGAGTATCGAACCCCGGATCTACCAGTTCAGAGGCATGTCGGTTAAACACTGAGATAACCTGACCCACAAACAAGCAATGAAATGAATATTCATAACATGTACGATAGATTGTGTAAATACCAACAGCGATTTTTAATTTTCAGTTAATTTATCATTAGTGTGTATAAATCATTATCAGATGTGTAATTCTTAAAACGTGCCATATGTTTCGTTCAGCTTTTTTTATCTAAATTCTTTCAAATGTTACTTATATATATATATATATATATATATATAGGTGTATAATAAAATCGGGATTCGGTCAATTTTCCAGGATCAAAATCAAACTCTCAATGCCGACGTTTCGATTTATTTAAAACCTTTTTCATAGGCCTACAAACAAAGGATGACAAGAAATCATATATAAAACTCAACATATAACTAACATCAAAATGGAATATTACAATTGTGAAAAAACAAAAATATATATACAAGTAGAAGTAATAGAAAAGCAATAAATATTTTTATAAACTTACAGAAGTCAGAATTTTTGAATTAGAAAAATGAAAATTTTTGTTTGTAGGCCTGTGAAAAAGGTTTTAAATAAAACCGAAACGTCGGCATTGAGAGTTTGATTTTGATCCTGGAAAATTGACCGAATCCCGATTTTATTATACACCTATTCTATCCAACGGTTGATATATTATTGAATTTGTTATATATATATATATATATATATATATATATCGGTATACTTTGGGAGCAGACCTTCTTTTAAACATACCTCATTAAAGATCTTGCCAACATTAATATGGTAACATTAATATATTATATGGTACCACAGAGATGGAAAGGTAGCATTCGAAACCTTGAAAAGGTATGTAGGAAACATACTAAACTTAATGTTGGCAAGATCTTTAATGAGGTATATATATATATATATATATAACAGATTCAATAATATATCGACCGTTTGATAGAATACGTGTGTTCTCTAATCGGGGTTCGAACAATTTTCCAGGATAAAAAATCAAACTCTCGTTGCCAACGTTTCGGTTTTATTTAAAACCTTTTTCATAGGCAGAAGTAAGAATTTTTTAACTAAGAAAATGAAATTTACATTATTTAAAGGAACAACAATGTAAATTTCATTTTCTTAGTTAAAAAATTCTTACTTGTGCCTATGAAAAAGGTTTTAAATAAAACCGAAACGTTGGCAACGAGAGTTTGATTTTTTATCCTGGAAAATTGACCGAACCCCGATTAGAGAACACACCTACTTATATATAATATAATATATATATATATATATATATATATATATATATAATATATATTTTAAAGTTACAGCTAGAGAACACAAGAAAAAGGGCTAACACTCACGAATCTCGACAATTTCGGCGTCTTGCCGTTTTCAGGAGAGAAGAAAGAAAGAAAATAAAAGGAGAAAGAATGAAGGAACGGAGACGTAAATGCTTCCACTGGCCGATGTAAACAACTATATATATATAAAGCATGGATATATTACATTTTAAATAATGTTTAATCTTCAGATATTATAAAAACAAAACAAAAATTTAAACTTTATAGCATAAATTGAAATAAAAAATGTACTTTTTCAAATCCTAGGTAAATTAGCTGAGTTGTGAACGAAAATGGGTTGTAGAGATCACAGACAATGCATTGAATCACTCTTTAACTTCTGTTAAATCCTTCAGCGAGGAAAATACAAAGCAAATATAAGGTCCTATTTTTAGACTAAATAATTGACAAACTTGTGTGATAAAATTGTTTTATCTATATTTGCTTAAATAAATAGAATATAAGACCATTAGCTTACAGAGAGTCTAGTACATGTACTAAATGCCTTGTAGAGATAGATAAATAATGCTAAAATTCAAAGGAATATCCCTAAAAATATTATACTGAATCCTAGAATTAGGAATTATTTGTAAAAAAAAAAACTTTGTATGATCTTTAAATTTTGATAGAACATCCTAAAGAATGAAACTTCATACTCAAATACTCAAGAATGAACACTTATCAAATGTAGAATTGATAATCCTTAAATTGGCAGTATAATCCTAGAATACTTAGCACTATTCTAGAATAAACAGGTATTGTTAGAGTATATCCATCCTTAATAAACAGCAATTTTGTTAAAAGGTAGACTTATCGAAAGTAACCTTCCTAATCCTTTATAAGGATAAAATATCCTAGAATATTATTAAAACACCATCCTAGAATATTACATTTCATTTTGGAATGGCTAAATACACTTTGAACAGTACCTTCGATTATCCTTAAATTACTGATAGAATACCCTAGTGGAAACAACTCTTAAAAGCAACTTTTCTTATCTTTAAATTGGGCATAATATCCTAGAATATTAAAACACCATCCTAGAATAAGATACACTTTTGAAAAGTACTTTAATGTCACTTATCAATCATTAGACTTGCTATCACTGTAATTATTACACTCACAATGTATCACAGTAACCTCTTAAAGCTGGTAACAATAAAAAGTATAAAAGACAAAAAAAGACTTTGATAAATAAGCTGTAAATGGCAAAAGAAGTTTTAAATTAAAAAGTTCAACTAATATGAAACAATAAAATACTGCATTAATAGAACAGTCCAACTTAATGACTCAATAAAATGTTAAATAATGCTTTTAATTCTTATTGTTCTTTGTGCTTAAAGATAAATAATAACTTTAAAATGATATTGAACCAGTAGTGAGTCAAAGTTCTTAACAATTAAGGCCCTTATTCTAAAGATGGCATTTGAAGGTTAAACGCAGCTAATAATGAACTGACATTTCAAAATCCTAGTCATTTTATTGTTTTTAAAACAAAATAAAACATCAAAAATAACAAAAAATGATCTTAAAGAAGGCATAAATCAATCAATGGGAAACATATAATGAAAACTATTTAGGAAAAGAAAGAAAAAATTGCGTAATGTTTACAATTAAGCAGTTAATTTAAAAATTTGAGTTACAAATAAAAATTATTTGTTGTTTAAATTTTTGTTAACAGCTATTGAAATGTTGAAACTTTGCTCATAATATTAAATAGAATGTATATTAGTCGTTTGCTTACCTTATAGTTTATGTGTTCGGAGTATGTTTGAAAAATATTAGAGATTTATATATTGTTATCACACATCTGTTACTATAACCTGACACGGAACAGTTCATAATTAATATATAAATTGATTTGTTTCATATAGTAAATAATGTTATAGTTAATTAAAATTAGAAATTAGAACAGATAGAATAAAATTAATTATTTTAATAGTACGTAATTGAACAGAGATGTTTTGAAGGCAATGTAACCTTACTGTGTGAGATACAGAACTAAACATTTGTATAATAGTACTAATACTCTCCGCTTTCACTTAAGAGCAGCACTATACAGTATTTAACCAGTTCTAAAAATATCCGCCCAATTTCTTAAATCAAAGTTTATTTAAGCTAACTTCAAATAATGCTATTAAAAAATCTTTCTAAAAAATGTTATTAATTAAATAAATGCCTTGAAATATTTAATTAATCAATAGAAAATAATAAGATAAATTATAACATTGTTTTGAATACGTTATAAATGTTGACTACATATTTATAATGTAGCTGAGTCCCCTGGAATTATCAAGGTCAATCTATATTTGCAATGAACATAACATACTGCCATAAACAAAAAAAAAATATCCATCAAATACCCAAAACTACTGTTATATCTCTATGACGATAAAATAAATATATTTATTTTGAATATATATGAAGCATATAAAATAATTAACGTTCTAATAAATGTTTAAAAAAAACTTAATTCGATATATTTCTTTTTCTTTCCTTTTTTAAAAATAAATTATTTAATTATATAACTGAATATTTTATAATAAACTAGACGACCCGTGACCCTTTGTGTCACTCAGTGCTAAGAAATTAATAGCAACAATTAATAAAATAAATTCACTTTATTAATTTTTATTGACAGGAATAACTATTATTGCTATTTCTTGTTATTAAGACATGAAAACAAAGATTCTTGTATGGTCCAAGCATTTGAAATAGTATTATTTAACAAGAATCAAGATATATATATATATATATATATATACATATATATATAAAGATTTCACATAAACACATGAAACAACAATCAATGATCAAACCACAATAAGAAATGGGAAAACAAGACTAAGATCTTTCAACCGTAACAAGCGGTCTTCATCAGAGCCAAAAACCCAACTTAAACACTAGATGCAGAAAACATCTGGTGAGGGGTTGAGAAGAGTGGGAGGGAAGAGTGGTATTTTAAAAGAGTGAAAGCGCAGGAAGTTTAATGAAATTTAATTAGAGACGATTCAATATTTAATAAATAAAATATTATAAACATTAGTAACGGTCTCTTCAAACTTGATGCTTTCGTCACGAGAGCAATAGCCTCTTCAAAGAGGGTTGACAGCTAGCGGATAGTTTTTTTACTCTTTCTTACTGTACTCCTTTGTTTCCCCAAACATCCGTTTCTGAACATTTATCCTTTCCTGCACTTTCACCCTTTTAAAATACCACTCTTCCCTCCCACTCTTTTCAACTCCTCACAAGATGTTTTCTGCATCTAGTGTTTCAGTTGGGTTTCTAACTCTGACGAAGACTGCTTGTTACGCTTGAAAGATCTTAGTCTTGTTTTCCCATTTCATATTGTGGTTTGATCATTTATATATTTTATATATATAATATATACTAAATCAAATTACTAAACACTAGTTGGTTTACCCTGCGTTGTTCGAGAAACAGTTTAATTCCAACTTTAATAATAAAATGGAATTAAAAGCAAATTGTAAACCAAATTAAATTTTAAGTGAATTTTAATTGTTGGCCTTTATAACAGGATTTTAATTAATTGTTAATTTTTAATTTAATTCCTTTTCAAAATCTAATCTTTTAGTAACAGAGTTATTTTCTTCGATATCATGTTTAATACAATTGGTAGTGGATAGATTAGATTAAACAAAAATAATAAAAAAAAGATTTTTCGTACAGTACTATAAGATATTACTATTATATTATTTATTTATTTATTATTATACATATTATTGTTATATTAAAAAATTTTAACATATTGTTAATATAATTATTAACAATATGTTAATAATCAACATGATTGTTTAGAATTTTTAGCATTTATGTGACGTATCAATAATATTACAATGTTATGTAGAAATGTAAAGAAACAGGTAACTTTGACAATGCTTTAGCCATTAAAATTACAACCATAAATGAAATAATGACATTTAAATAATATGCAATATATAAAAAGATGCTTGGAAACCAGCATATATATAGCTAAAATGATATTTTAAATGGATTTAAAATTAAATTAAAATGTAATAATTGTTACATAATTTTGAATAGATAATGTAACGAATAAGTAAGGTTTGTTACAATTATTGAAATATTTTCTAAAAAAAAATATTTTTTTTGTTTGTTTTTTAATACCCATACTTATCAATTTTTCTCCTTTTACTGGTGTTCTAGAGGCGAAAATTGTGGCTCATTTATGATTTGTCACCCATTTTTGTAATGGGTGAGGTACATTAACTGTTGATTCTAGATTGTAAGGTATACATTTTGCCTAGGTTAGGTTAGGTTAGGTTAGGTTAGGTTGCAGTGGCAGTCCCACAAGGGAACACATTAGGCCGAGCATTGGCCCTTTGTGATACCACACAATGAAGATTAATTCTACAGTGGGAGTCCTAAATTTTGCCTAACTCAAATGTATTTAGAGTAGGGATCTTTAACGAGTACCTGACATCGTACAGGCTAAGGGACCGACAGTTTAACGTCCTTCTCCGAGGGACGATGCGCTCAGATTTATTCACCTCCCGCATGAATAAATCGAGGGCCAGGTGAGGATCGAACCCCGGTCCTATCAGATCAGAGGCGAGCACGTAACCACTGAGCACATTACATGTTGATTCTATATTAGGAGTCCTAAATTTTGCCTAACTCAAATTTATTTAAAGTAGGGATCTTTCACGAGTACCTGACATCGCACCGGCTCGGGACCGACGTTTTAACGTCCTCTCCGAGGGACGACAATCAAATTTATTCAACTAGTACCAGGTGGGGACCGAACCCCGGATTACCAGCCGAGAGGTGAGTACGTCAACCACTGAGCTAAGCTGGCCCCCGGGTTTAGTAGTAATATAAAAATAAAATTTTATGATTATAATTTTATAATTCTATTTGTTTTGATGAATTATAGTCAGGGGTATAGCGGGTCTGCCCGGCCTGTGATGGAGGATGCTTCTCCTACTTTCTCTCTGAACCTTCCCTTGCAAACTCTGACTCCTTCCCTTATTTACCTATTCTTTGCTATCTCTCAACTCCCTTTTAACTGTTACCCTTGTCTTTTCCCCTGTAATCCTTGGTTATTTCTTTTAAGTAGCCCTCAGTTTATTAGAGACTAACTGGCATATGCTTTAAAACTTTCTTTGATGCACATCGTGGAAGCCAAGCTCCGAGAGGTCCACCTTGGGCACTTCACGAGGACCGTTTCGTCCTATTTCATTCATGAGAAGACGTTTCCTTTCTTGTGACGTGGCGAAAGGGCTCTAGCTCTACGTAAAAAAAACATCAACCTATTCTGCTTTATTATGTAAGGAACCGAGAGGGACAGGAGCGTGAATAAATCAAAACATGTCAAAGATGTAGCCTTCCAGAGCACCCCTACCCTTATCAATAAAAAAATGAAAAAAAAAATGTGCTATTATAGTACGCTACCAAGCTTCGATTTAGTTATCTACCAGCTACGGTATACCATATTACAGTATACCAGTTACAGTATACCATACCAAACAACGCAAAGCTCATCACCACGAACATAATTGGTTCCCAGAAAGTGCGTGTAAGCCGAAAAGTTCGTCTTCCAAACATTTATTTCCCATAAGAAACCATTAAAATGAGAATAATCCGTTCCCAGGTCCCCATAAAACATAATTTTCTACCAAAAAAGCCTTAAAACTACACAAAAAATACCTTATTTTATGTATAACAAATGTGCTATTGTATTGTAATTAAAGAAATAAACTGTACTGTATAATAAAGTCCCTTAGCTATTAACACACGCACTCTTAATAGCTTCCTTGTTCTTAAGGATGGTAGCAATGGTAGACTTAGCAACAAAAACCGACTCCAGATTGTCCAGAACAAGTGTGCTCGCCTTATAGCCAATGCTCCTTTTTATGCGAGAAATGTCGATATCCAGCGTGATCTAAGGATGGAACCAATACAAGATTACATTAGGCGTCTGACTATCAATGAAGACAGAAAACTTCCCGTACACCCAAACCTGCTAGTAAGAGCACTTTTACCTCGAATCCCCTGAAAACAATCCTCCTCCGACTAATCAGATCACCAAATTAACGATAACTGACGACTTTAGACTCAAAGACCATACGACCACGAAACATACTCACCTGTGTTGACCTTTATACGCACCAAGCCATATTTCAGGCCATATCGTTTTTAAATCAAGTCAGGTTGTCTTTTTACGATTTGCCCTTTAGCCGTCTCATGGTCACATGGCGACGCCCAAGGTGGACCACGCGGAGGCGGGCAACTCGATACTATTCGCGCAACAGTATATTTACATCGCGAAACGGTTACACTGGGTACGAATGATATTTCGGAGCAAAAGGAAGGTCCCATGTAACATAACTAGGTCAGACTTTGTCTTATACATTATACATTTAACTTTCTTTTTTTTTTTTACATTAAACTATAGGTAATGTCCTAGGGTGATTTAACCCTATTTATGGCGTGGATGTAGCTCAGGAACGCCGGGCTATATAATTACCTACCAATACCAACCTACCTTACCTACCAATTAAACATAACCACGGTTATGGTATGGTTATGGTAGGTTATGGTATGGTTATGGTATGGTTATGGTATGGTTATGGTATGGTTATGATATGGTTATGATATGGTTATGGTATGGTTATGGTATGGTTATGGTAAGGTTATGGTATGGTTATGGTATTGTTATGGTATGGTTATGGTAAGCTAAGGATAAAAAAAATGCTTTAAACCCATTGATTCCGAAAATTCAATATCTACTATGATTATATATCAGCCACTTTGACCGTTATGAAATACCTTGATATCTGATCTCACTTGTTTACTGTAGTCATGTAATTAAAATTACATTAACCAAAAGGGCGTTTGGGTTAATTTAATACTTTCAAACAATGTTTTTTTTTTACGCTAAACAACTCATTAAGAAACCGTTTTCCAAAATGACATTTTTTTTTGACAAAATTGAACAATAAATTAGCAACTTGTAAAAAAAAATTGTGAAATATGAGTTACAACTAAAGGCAATCAAACAATAGAAAGCAAATATTCATTTCCTCTTGCAAATGAATCTCGCAAAAGACCTAATGTAATCTGACCTCTATTTTACGGAGGATTAACAGATTAGATATGGTTACAAATAGTAATAGAATAAATGTACTTCTTTTAATTTTGTTAACTTTTATTACTTTTGAATCAGTTGAAAAATTTTTGTATAAAAAATTGGGAATAATTTCGAAAAAAATTATCCCTAAGAACTGTTTATTATTTACGGTAGATATCATAATGGGTGGTATATACCATACTATAGCAGTATAGTATATACTATAGTAGTATAGTACATACTATAGTAGTATAGTATACACTATAGTAGTATAGTACATACTATAGTAGTATAGTGCATACTATAGTAGTATAGTACATACTATAGTAGTATAGTACATACTATAGTAGTATAGTACATACTATAGTAGTATAGTATATACTATAGTAGTGTGGCAATACTCGTCAAGGATCACTCTGTCAAGGTTTTTTTTGTGTTTTTCTAGAGAAAACAAGTTGATTCTTTTGAGAATCTAGTTTTCCAAGTGTTTTCTTATAACTCTCCAAATATCTATTCTATAATCTGTAATTCCAATAATATAATTCTCTAAAGTAGCACCAAAAAAAAAAAATTTTGTTAGACAAACCTATCATACCATGAAAAGTATCAGAAATTATATGTTTGATTTTACGTTGATTTTTTACACGAATGAATTTTTCTTTTACTGTAAAAAATTTAAATCATTTTAAATTTCCTCACAAAAACTCTAAACATCAATTTTGTTTCAGTTAAATAGGTTAAAAAATTTCTAAGTCAATGTAAATAAATACAAGTATAGCAGGTATTTGATGAATATTTGGTTTCTGTGGTTTTATTGCTCTTGGTTTTAACTCAAATTTCACGAATTTTTTTTTTTTACAAGTTGCTAATTTATTTATTAATTTTTTCGAAAAATGTCATTTTGGAAAACGGTTTCTTAATGAGCCGTTTAGCGTCAAAAAAAAACCATTGTTTGAAAGAATAAAATTAAGCCAAACGCCCTTTTGGTTATTGTAATTTTAATTACATCAACTCATCTGCCACTTAATGATCTATTTTTAAGTATAGTTTCGTTTATATTCGTCAAACAACATGACTTGTATCGTTCTCAGATACTTTCAGAAGCTTTCAAATTGAATGATAATTCAAAATTTTTACATTTTATTGGAAAAAAAATTCTTGTTGTTTAAAACTTGTTGTTTTAATTCTTGTTGTTTTAAAATTCGAGGATTTTGTCAGCTTTTATAGCTTCAAAGATAATGCCAAAATTTCAAATTCTAGAGTTGGTAGTTTAGGAGGAAAAGTGTTTAAAATCAAATTTTGGCCAACAATGAGACTACGCCATCATGCTCCCAAACTAAACAGC
The DNA here is from genome assembly GCA_026182355.1 of Hermatobates lingyangjiaoensis. Taxonomy (NCBI): domain Eukaryota; kingdom Metazoa; phylum Arthropoda; class Insecta; order Hemiptera; family Hermatobatidae; genus Hermatobates; species Hermatobates lingyangjiaoensis. The sequence goes on from JAPFBL010000673.1 coordinate 48,883, forward strand.
ACATCTACACAATGAAACCCAATTTGGTGTAAAATTTTAATTTGATCCATCAAAGATTGTAGACTGTAGTTTGTATACAAGCTTTTGTATACACACCATCCACCCACCCACACCCACACACACACACACACACACACACACACACACACACACACACACACACACACACACACACACACACACCACACATACACAAACAAACACACACACACACACACACACAACACATACACACACACACACACACACACACACACACACACACACACACACACACAGACATAACCGAAAAAACGTCATAAAATGGCTTTGCGGGCCTCAAAACATGTAATTCCGTCAAAATCTCGAGATGAATTTTTTCACGATTACTATATTTTGCTTATAGTAAAGTAAAAAACACAGGTACGTTTGATTTAACAAAGCATGTTCAAATAATAAGGTTATAGCTAAATACGAGGAAAATAAATCAAAGGACAGGTCAAAGTCATTACAGAAAACTATAAAACAAGTCAAAACAATGTGTATTAAAAATGAAATTAATTCTTTTTGCTATAAAAAAAGATATGGTTAATAAATGACTAGTGGTAGAACATTTACGACTGACAACTGTACTAACGGCTGGGAGAATGATAAAACTGATTAACTAAATCAAAAGAATCTGGATAGAAATATGAAGGAATTTAGGGAAAAGTGGAGCGACTTTTTGTGAGAAATACGGCAAACCTGATGGAACAATCGACGAAAAGTAACTGGGAGCAATAAACTGGAGAGTTTATATGTCTTTACATGTATACATGTCTGGAAACATGTATACATAGTAATGGAGAGTAATCGGTTCATTCATCGTAGCTGTACAATGACCTTCGTAGCTTGACAAACTGTGACTTTCGTTACATCACTGTGTAGTGTCTTTCGTAGCAATGCATATTAGCACCTCCTAGAGCGCACAGGTACCTCCCGAGAACTAATTTAAAACATCCGGGGCACACTTGAGCGAATATAAAAACGCATATTAGCACCTCCTGGAATGTACATAGAAACTTGCCGAGACCTGCCAGAGAACATTCTGGGGTGGCCCCAGAAACTTCTGAAGTAGGCCCCTAAAGGTCTCATATGCATTCCAAGATAAGCTCAGGTAAACCTTGGCAGATTTTAGGTCCAACCCAGAAAGCTCTCAGGTATGCCCTTGGAAGTCTTATATACACTCCAAGATGTTCACAGGTTAAGTCCTGGCAGATCTCAGGTAGGCCCCTGGAGGTCTCATATGCATTCCAAGATATGCCAAGGTAAGCCCTGGCACATCTCAGGTACACCCCAGAAAGCTCTCAGGTATGCCCTTGGAAGTCTTATATACACTCCAAGATGTTCACAGGTTAAGTCCTGGCAGATCTCAGGTAGGCCCCTGGAGGTCTAATATGCATTCCAATATATGCTCAGGTAAGCCCTGACAGATCTCAAGTCCACCCCAGAAAGCTCTCAGGTAGTCCACCTGAGAAATCTTGGAGTGCATATGAACACCTTCTGAAACTCACAAGAGACCACCAGGGTACTACCTGAGTGTCTTCGGGGGGTGCCTACCTGAGATCTGTCAGGACTTACCTAAGCACACCTGGAGTGTATATCAGCACCTTCAGAGCTCAGATGAGACCTCCAGAGGCCACCTCAGTACCCTCTCAGCTACCTCAGATCTTCCGGGGAGCACAGTATGAAAAACACTTTACTAGAATTAAACACGTCTGATTGATGTTTGCTTGTCTTTCCAAATCACTCTAATGTTTAGTTTCTATTATAATGTCAGATAACATTCAATCACACTAAGCAAAACGATAGCAATGTCTTACCTGTAGAGAAGAACCTTCTGAAATATAAACATACACTATCATGTGATGGTCTGGTGGTTGATAAATAATATAATACATTCACATACTTGCAACATAGATATAATAATTACTATATTAATAATATTTCATTTATTCATTATATCTGGAATTAGTTGTTATGTGGTGCTCTTAATAACTGTGTGTTTATTTATTCTGTGTGTACCTTTTCTTCGTATATATATATAAAATAAATTCAAAACGAAGGAAACACACAGAAAGACACAGACATAACTCACATCGATATTTCGACCATCGTCGTCATCAGGAGGTGTGAAGAGCGAAGAGTCCCGCAGGAAGGCAGGGACCGCCCTGCCTTCCTGAGGGACTCTTCGCTGATGACGACGATGGTCGAAATATCTATGTGAGTTATGTCTGTGCCTTTCTGTGTGTTTCCTTCGTTTTGAATTTATGTTATACATATATATATATATATATATATATATATATATATATATATATATATATATATATATTACATATACGAAGAAAAGGTTCGTAAATTGGAGCAGACCATCTTTAAAGTTGTTAAAGCAGAGGCTGCTGTGTAGTTTATTTAAAGTAGTATATGAATAGCGACTGGGGAATTATTAATGGGCTACAGATATGTGAATAAGACGACGTTGATGTGGAATGCATGAATAGTGACTGTGTAATGAGTAGTTGTAGATGAATAAGAGATAGTCACTATGCGGTCAGGCAGGATGGCTGGCATTGATGCATAGTGTCACGAGTAAAGGACAAAGGCGTCGCTGTTACCTGAGTGGCGGGGGTGACTAAGAAGCGGTGCTTCCTGTGACGAGGCCTCTGCGGGGGTGGACCTTCTGGGGGACCTGTTTCGAACATCACCTTGCGGGCCACTCCACCGGAGACAGGCTCGGCGGACATACCTGCAAACACCAAATCACACATGTATTCAAGTTAAAACATCAAAAGATTATTACTCTACTAGCAGACTATGCCCCTAAAGGGGCCATGCAGCCCATGCGGCTGCATCGCTTTATACCCACAGACGGATGCTCCGTCTGGTCTAGAGCTGCACCAACGAACAAGGCGTGTATCCAGATTGTTCAAAATAACTGTGCCCGCCTTATAGCCAGGGCTCCTTGGTACGCCCGTAATGTTGATATTAACCATGATTTGAAAATAGCTACATCACCCGACTTACTACCAATGAAGACAACAAACTACCTACTCATCCAAACCTCCTTGTTCAAACTCTAAATCCTGTCACCAACCTTCCTCAACCTCACTGAACAATTACTTCATCCACTGACTATCTGACTACCTTTCCAGCTCATGACTAAAAACATTGAAAACTATGACTAACAAGACCACATGACCGCGAATACGACATCATTACTGTACAGACTAACTTAATATCCGACATGAATTACTGACATTCCAAGTTATAGTAGCACAGTAATCAAGCAGTAGAAGGCCTCTGGTCTGGAACTGCTAGTTACGACGTGCACTATAGTGCGAGAATATATTCGATGGTCCTTGGTCGTTGGTCAAGCAGTAGAAGGCCTCTGGTCTGGAACTGCTAGTTACGACGTGCACTATAGTGCGCGGATATATTCGTTGGTCCTTGGTCGTTGGTCAAGCAGTTGAAGGCCTCTGGTCTGGAACTGCTAGTTACGACGTGCACTATAGTGCGCGGTTATATTCGTTGGTCCTTGGTCGTTGGTCAAGCAGTAGAAGGCCTCTGGTCTGGAACTGCTAGTTACGACGTGCACTATAGTGCGCGGTTATATTCGTTGGTCCTTGGTCGTTGGTCAAGCAGTAGAAGGCCTCTGGTCTGGAACTGCTAGTTACGACGTGCACTATAGTGCGCGGTTATATTCGTTGGTCCTTGGTCGTTGGTCAAGCAGTAGAAGGCCTCTGGTCTGGAACTGCTAGTTACGACGTACACTATAGTGCATGGATATATTCGTTGGTCGTTGGTCGATACCCACAGGTTCACTGAACCAGGGGCTGAAGCAGGAAAACTAATTGCATTCGTAGATACTGGTCACTAATTTACTAGCAGATGCGGTGAACCTTCGTACCGCTTAACAGTCAATGCAAGTTGACAGTTGAGTGTTTAGTACAGTTTAGCTAAACTGTATTAAGTATGAGACTCATTAATGTATCCCTCATAATTTATTCTGTCGATTTAGAGGCTCTTTTTCTGATAAGTAGAACGACCTGTCCTTGGTTGTTTTAGGAGGTATAACTGGACGAAAGTGGAACTCAAATGTGTTGAAAATGAATTCGTTGAGCCTTGAACAGTAATGAAAATTTAGAATATATTATTTCTATATAAATGAAAAATTTCGGTTTATTATTTATGTAGATACCACTTTGTATTGAAGTTTAAAAATACTAAAGTATTAAAAGAAATAATCTTTATAAATAAAATAATGATTTTGTCTGTACATTGCTTAGAACTGACTCATTTCAAGTTTTCTTTACGTTTCATACATTGGAGAAACCGAATCCACCCTTAGAAAAATTTCTGTCTGTTTGTCGGTTTGTCGGTTTGTCTGCAAAACTTTGTCACAGGTAAACTCAGCTACCATAAGACATACAAAGCTGAAACTTTTACAGTAGATTTGTGTAGGTCTAACTTAAAATATAGGCTATGAATTGATTGGAAATTCAACGTAGAAGTGAAGTTATGGACGTTTAACGCAAAAATGTTTGTCACAAGTAAACTCAGCCACCATAAGACATAGTGAGCTGAAACATTGACACTGGATTTGTGTGTGCCTAACTTAAAATATGGGCTCTAAATAGATTATTAATTCAGTACAGAAGCGAAGTTATGGGGCTTTTAGCTGTATTTTCCTAACTTCACAGACAAGTTTGTTTTGAAAATACACAGGTGTGGCAAGTAGGTATTGTTAGTTGATTTTAATTTCAATTGAGCACATGAATATATTGCGTATTTGACATCATTGAAATGGTGTTTCACAGAGTTAAGGATGTACTATCTATTGAGAATAAATGTTTTGTAAACGAGCAATTCTCAACTCTTAATATGAACAGGGAGGAAAAATCAACAAACAAGTTCTTACGCTATATGAAGCCGAGGAAAGAACTTACAAGTCAGTAAAGAGATTGTATTAGTGACGAAGAAGCGGTTCATTATCTAATTGAATTTCTTGACTCTGAATTTATTTCTCCTGGACTGCCTGCTCATGAGTAAAAACTTAAAGTAGAGCACCAATCATGCTACAATTTAGTAGCAGTAACAAATTTCATGTTACAAAACATGAGTGCCCCAAAACTGTGCAACGGGACACGACTCTGAGTTCGTGCTCTACACAGATATGCCATAGAGGCGGACATAATGACTGGATGTGGTATTGGGGAGTCTGTGTGTATACTTCACATACCATTGATTCCGAGCCACTGTCTGTTTACGTTGAAATGATTGCAAAGTCCGGTCAGAGTCTATTTCGCAATGACGTTAACTAAGTCGCAAAGGGAGACTTCATCTAACGCAGGAATACAAGGTAGCAAAACCAAGTTTTTCTCACATGGTCAAATGTAGTTTACATGCTCAACGGTCAGAGGTTTCAACTCTTTCTTCTACCATGAACCTGAAGGACAGACAGCTAATGTAGTGTATAAGCTGGAGGCATTTGTTTAACACTGTAGTAATAATGGTATTTTCTACTATTCTATAATTTCTAATGACATTTTGAAATACCAAAAATGACGGAACTTCTGATTCCTCCGTGGTATAGCCGAAAGGCAATAGGCACACGGCAATAAACCAAAACAGGAACTTCTGATTCCGTCAAAGACGGGTACGTTTGCTATGTATTATATATAACTGTCAACTTTTTTTTAATTTAATATTTGCTTAATAAATACACTGGTAATAATGTAAGGTATGGGACCAGAGTAGCCCAGTGGCTTGCGTGATCGCCGATGACAGTAGTGCAAATGTATTATAAATAAATGTAACAAACAAATATTTTTTTGAATTTAAAATGTGGATAATATAAAAGATGGTAATAAAGTAAAGGGATCTAGCCAGGGTTGCCAGTAGCTTGCTTGCTCGCCGATGACAGTAGTGCAAATGTATTATAAATAAACACAACAAAAATATTTTTTTTAATTTAATATTTGCGTAATATAAACATGGTAATAAAGTAAGGTATGGAACCAGAGTAGCCCAGTGGCTTGCGTGCTAGCTTTTGACTGGGAGCACGTTAATTAGAACTAACTCATTTCAAGTTTTCTTTACGTTTCATACTTCAGAGTAGCCACATGTACCCTTAGAATAATTTCTGTCTGTCGGTTTGTCCACAAAATATTGCTACCATAAGACATATAAAGCTGAAACATTGATTGTAGATTTGTGTATGTCTAACTTAAAATCTAATCTTTGTATACAGAGGCTTTTTTTTAGCACTGTACTAATAATGGTATTTTCTACTATTCTATAACTTCTAATTGTAGTATTAGTATAATACTATAATTGATATTTTGGAATACCAAGTATAATAGAATTTTTGATTCCGTCAAAGACGGGTACGTTTGCTAGTTTAAAATAAATGAATTCAGATATAGAATTTGAATGTTCTATCGAAATAATTTTGTGAAATCCTAAACCTTCGTTTTCATGAGTGCAAATGAAAAATAAATTATCAAACCACAATATAAAATGGGAAAACAGAGTTGGATTTAAGGTAAAATTAAGGTAAAATTTTACCTCAGAGTGAGTAAATACCACACAATTACGGATTGCACAACTAATGATTTGAGAAAACAAGACTAAGATCTTTCAAAAACTAAGTTAGTCAAAAACCAAACCTTTCTCATTTCATATTGTGGTTTGATCATTGATTGTCATTTCATGTGTTTATGTGAAATCTTTTTATTTATGAAAAATAAGTATTATTTAATTTGGCATACTATTGAGAATATATATAGTCTACTACATCTACAACATCTACTACATGCTATTGAGAATATATATGCTGTCATAATGACGTATTTCGGAATGAGTATGTCATTTCAGAATGAATTATAATGCTGCCTAATTAGGATGACTTTGATTTGTAGCTGTAATCACAGTAATTAGATATGCCTAATTATCGATTTGATACAGCTCATTAGTACGTAGCAATTAAGGCCTAGAGATAAATACCGTATAGGAAGACGTTCCCTTTATATATGTAATAGTATACACACGAGCACGCAAGCCACTGGCTACCCTGGCTTAATAATTTTTTATTATTAAAACGTATGCTGAATTTTCGTTTGTTCAGTTTTCATAAAAAAATTATTTTTAATAATTAACAAAAATAAAATTGAAAGCCAACGGCACGTGGTGTTCCCAGGCGGTCACCCATCCAAGTACTATCCACGCTCGATGTTGCTTAGCTTCGGTGATCGGACGAGAACCGGTGTTTTCAACATGGTATGGCCATTGGCTGAAAATCAAACACGGAATTTAGCATTTTTCTCCACAAACATACATCACTTTCTCAGTTTGATGCAAAATATTATATAATTTAATTATTATTAAATATTTTTTCCTTTTCTAGGAATTTATTATTTAGAATCACGTTTTCGTGAACGTTTCGTCTTTATTTTAAGACATCCTCAGGACTACAAAAACTAACAGAAACAATGGACATTTGTCATTGATTCCTGACCAAATTCTGAGAAGAAGAAAAAGTGTTTATTGTGGTAAAGAAAACAATACCTTATAATTATTATTATTATTACTATAATAATAATAAAAATATGAGTTTTATATTATTACAATAATATAAAAATAATATTATTTTTATATCATTACAATTATTATTAAGTTCTTACTAATATTAAACATTATTACTAAATATTAATTTTTTTATTTAAAAGTAGGCTGAATTTTTATAAAAAATTACTTTAATAATTAAAACAATAAAAGAGAGTGACCAACGGCACGTGGTGTTCCCAGGCGGTCACCCATCCAAGTACTATCCACGCCCGATGTTGCTTACTTCGGTGATCGGACGAGAACCGGTGTATTCAACATGGTATGGCCGTTGGCTGACGAACTGGCCTTAATTTAACCATTTTACTTACCAATAACAGATCACCTTCTTGAACTATGTGGACAGCAGTATTTTCTGCCTCACCACATAGTCTATACTCTGTCCATCCTCTTAGACGACCGACTTATTTCAAGTGACACAAGTGTTTAAAGTAAGGTATATAAAAATCATGTGGGAGTCACATCAGATTGTTTTTTTTTTCTTATAGTAAAATAAAGACAAACACCTGAGACAGTATTTAATAAAAATCTGGAGTGGCCTACACTCAACTTTACTATAAGTAAACTTAATATCAAACTTCTTGGGTATATAAATATATAATGTCTCATTTAAGCATAATGTAAACATCTAAATGGGAGATGTTTATTAGTCTTTTCTTCCTGAGGTAGTACAGATAGTGATTGATCGACTTATCAATATATACGCTTATTTTTGTACATCACACAGCTGATGCAAATAATCTCATTAGTATAACTACAGCAGTAATAACTATTTTGAAAAGCCAAAGTAAAAATTTCGTGATACGAAAAATCTCCTACAGAGAACATGCCTTTTGTTCAAATAGCCAGTGGATTTCTTACATCGCTTACTTGACCAGCTTCTTTATTAAATATCCAAATTTTTAAATTTAAAACTAAAAAATACTTTTATTTTCTCTGAAAAACATCATCAACATTGAAGAAAAAATTTCGTTTTAAGATCATTTATAATTAAGGATATACGATAATTACTTTTATTAATCTTCAAACGAAAGATTTGCTAAAAAAATTTCTAAGTCAATGTAAACATTGTAAAAAAATATCAAAAATTCGACAAGTATAGCAGGTTTCCCTTAGTCCAGGATAAACATACAGTTTTTATAGCTTTATAGCTTTTTGCCGTGATTGAAATGCCATGAATTTTTTTTTATAAATTGCTAATTTTTGGTCAAATTTTCATGATTTTTTAATCAGCCGTTTAGCGTCAAAAAACATTTTCTGAAAACAGAAATCATACTGTAACGCCCCTTTGAAGAATGTAATTTTAAAAAAAATTAGTTCAACTCATTCTACACATATTTTCTATCTTTAGGAATAGTTTCATTTTGATCTGTCAAACGGTATGCTTCTATGGCTCTCACAAGCTTTGAGATTGAATTATAAGTCAAAATTTTTACATTTTACTAAAAAAAAAATATTTTCCGTTGCTTTAAAATTCTAAATTTATTTTTAGTTTGTTGCATCAACGATAATAATATAAACGATTTAGTTTAACATCAAAGATAATGCGAAAATTTCAAAACCCTAGAGTTATCAATTTAAGAGAAATAAATGTTTTTTTAAAAAAAAACGGTTTTTGTGGCAAAAAAAGTGACTTTCCCGTCATGCATAATTCTTCCCAAACAATAGGGATCTTCTACACTATGAGGCCCATTTTTGTGTAAAATATCAACTTGATCCATCAAAGATTCTGGACCGTAGCGTGGTAACAAGCAATGCTAACACACTCACCCACCCACACACACACACAGACATCATCCAAAAAACTTCATAAAACGACTTTTGGAGCCTCAAAACATGTAATTCCGTCAAAATCTCGAGATCGAATTTTTTCACGATCATCATACTTTACTTATAGTAAAGTAAAAAGGATAATAAAATCTAAAATGAAACACAAAGGTTATACCAGAATAGGCTTTATGACTAGCAGTAAACTTTTGCAACTTGATGGATACTTAAAATATCTACTGATATCGTCAGGGTCACTTGGCTATTCTGTCTATTAACTCAATGATAGAATAGATACTGACTTTTACTATAGATGTTAAGTAAATTACGTGTAGGTAAATAATCTAGTCGCCGTGTTATTATTTAAGTCATTTTAATGTTTATAATGGGTGGATGAGTGTGTGTGTGTGTGTCTTGTGAACTTATTTTATTATTTTTAATTGCCTTATTAATTAATTAACTGATTTGACGATACTAACATAACGATATCATGTCACTTCTCTAGCTTTAAATAGATTGGAGGACCTTTTTCAATACTTATCTTTTTTTAGGGTAAAAAGCTAATGAAATAGTCTCCACAGATAAACATTTAATCATATAAACAACGCGTTTCGAACACGTAGTATTCTTCCTTAGTTAATGCTTGAGGGAAAACACTACGTGTTCGAAACGCGTTGTTTATACGATTAAATTTCTATATATGGAGACTATTTCATGAGCTTTTTACCCTAATATAATAAGTGATTGCACTACGTTATACTTATTTTTTTGTAGGGTAAAAGCTAATGAAATAGTCACCACATATAAAAATTTAATCGTATAAACAACGCGTAGTGTTCTTCCTCAGGCATTAACTAAAAATACAGTGACACCAGATGTTATTTTTATTTTGTACTATATTTACTTTATCCTATGGATAACTCTTTGGTGTCATTGTATTTTTTAGTTAATGCCTGAGGAAGAACACTACATGTTCGAAACGCCTTGTTTATACCGTTAAATTTTTATATGTGGAGACCATTTCATTATATTTTACCCTACAATGAGTAAATGCCATATAATAACTGATTGCACTACGTTAGACTTATCTTTTTTTTTCTTTTTTATCTTTTGAGAGGCATTGCAAAAATCCAAAAAAAAATATTCTGAGAATGGATAATGGAAAATGGATAAACAAACAAAAGTTTCCACACAAATGAAATTTTATTCAACAGCAACAACGCGATCGAACACTTTGTGTTCATCATCAGGAAGACACCAAAGGATGTGGTGATGAAGGGTTGGTCCAGTGAAAACAACTCTTCATCTACACATCCTTCAATGTCTTCCTGATGATGAACAAAAAGAGTTTGAAACGCATTGTTGTTGTTATTGTTGAATAAAACTTCATTTGTGTGGAGACTTTTGTTTGTTTATCCATTTTACCTCAGAATGAGTAAATACCATACAATTACGGATTGCTCAACTAATGATACAAAAAAAAAATCTACAGCGATTTGAAAGATAAATGATAGATAATGTTTTATGTATGTTAGATTATTTCAAAAAAAAAAATTACTTTATTATGATGTTTCTTGATAATCATCAAGATGGTTGGGCCGGAAGCCTAGGGAGATTGGATTCCACTTAACTCAGATGCTGACTGGCCATGGGAATTTTGAGAAATATTTACACAGGATGGGTAAAGTTGATAGCCCTCAATGTAAGCACTGTAGCTCGGGGGAAAACGACGATGCAGAGCATACCTTCTTCTTCTGTGCTAAATGGGGAGTGCTGCACCAGGAATTAATAGCATCACTGGGTGAGGTCACTCCAGAGACCATAGTTTAAAAGATGCTCCAAAATGAAGATAACTGGTCAAAAGCTGCAAACTTTGTAGAGGCGGTTCTCCGTCATAAGAAGAACGCAAGTGGTGTGAGGCAAGGGCAATGATAATTCATAGGTGAACGAATGGGGACAAGAAGGTGAATCCTACTCAAAAGGACTGAGGCACCGGCATGAAGTAATATGCAAACGGTTTCCGTGTCGGGTATTGCCAGGAAATAGGATGTGGTGTTTTTAGTGGGTCGGGACCCCCAACCCCACATACCCTAAGCAAGACGTCTTGCTAAGGGATCTGATGAACAGATTTTTCCACATCCTAGGAAAAAAAAAAAAAATTAAAAATCAAGAGATTTTGCATTCAATGATAGGTACGTATGCAAATGTAAGCAAATACATAGGTGATAATTGAGAAAATCAAGGTAGTTCTTTGGTTTGCATACTCGCCCCTGAATAGGTATTATTATTATTTGAGGGTGACTGTAGCCCTGCGTCCCCCTAGCAACTATTGTACTCTCCCCTTCTGTACTAAAGTACTCCAGTCAGCTTCAGTGGCTCCAAGAGTTTCATTATTATTAATTAATTAATAATATTATTAATAATTAATAATATAATTATTATAATTAATTGCATTATTAATACTACATTTTTTTCATTTTTTTTACACAATTTATAAATGTGAAACATCATCAAAAACAGGATGGAATCAATTAGGTCTTATAAAAAATTTTATTGCTAATAATTAAAAAAATTAAGAGGCTAACGACACATGGTGTTCCCAGTGGTCTGGGAGGCAATTATAAAATATATTATATAATATAATTATTGTTATAATAATAAAAAATAAATAAAAATAATATTATTTTAAATAATATTAAACTAATAATTTTAATATTAAATAATATTAAACATTATTATTTAATAATAATTTTTTATTATTAAAACGTAGGCTGAATTTTCGTTTGTTCAGTTTTCATAAAAAAATATTTTTAATAATTAACAAAAATAAAACTGAAGGCCAACGGCACGTGGTGTTCCCAGGCGGTCACCCATCCAAGTACTATCCACGCCCGATGTTGCTTAACTTCGGTGATCGGACGAGAACCGGTGTATTCAACATGGTATGGCCGTTGGCTGATGTTCAAGCTTGGAATTCAACAATTTACTCCCCAAACACACCTCAATTTCTCAGTTTAATACAAATATTATATAATATAACTAGCTGATCTAACCGGCTTTAACCGGGAGACTTTAACATATAATTTATTTAATAATAAATTATATGAAACGAAAACAATTTAAAATTTAGATTTTCTATAGTTCCGTTACACTTAACTTACTTTTTTTGAGATAAACGAAATTATTACATGTGGAAATATTATCATAAAGAATAACCTACCTGCGGCCGTCATTACCAATTAAAGTCAAAATGTAAACAAACAGGTTATACAGCAAACCTTATCTATTTTAATATTTTTGGGATATTACCTGAACCACAACAATGATTTTTAATAAAACTTTACATAAACCTTCCCGGGGATATACCTAATAATTTCCTAAATTTTCACGGCGATTCGATGTATGGTTTTTGAATCTATCGAGTACAAACAAACAGACATATATTGATTTTTATATATATAGAGATTATCATTAAACATTTTTCTCAGAATTTGGTCACGGTTAATATTTAGAATCACGTTTTGGCCCACGTTTCGTCATTATTTCAAGACATCCTCAGGACTACAAACTAACAAAAACAATGGACATTTGTCATTGATTCCTTACCAAATTCCGATAAGAAGAAAAAGTGTTTATTGTGGTCAAGAAAACAATACCTTATAATTATTATTATTATTATTATTATTATTACTATAATAATAAAAAATAAATAAAAATAATATGAGTTTTATATTATTACAATAATAATATTTTAATTTTTTAATAGTATTAAACATTATTATTTAGTAATAATTTTTTATTATTACAAATTAGGCTGAATTTTCATAAAAAATTACTTTTAATAATTAAAAAAATAAAAGAGTTTTATAAAAATATGAGTTTCATATAATTACAATAATATTTTTAATAGTATTAAACATTGATATTTAATAATAATTTTTTTCATTAAAAAGTAGGTTGAATTTACGTATAAAATTACTTTTAGCAATTAAAAAAATAAAAGAAAAAGGCCAACGGCACGTGGTGTTCCCAGGCGGTCACCCATCCAAGTACTATCCACGCCCGATGTTGCTTAACTTCGGTGATCGGACGAGAACCGGTGTATTCAACATGGTATGGCCGTTGGCTGATCTCTAATCTCTAATTCAGCCACTTAACTTCCCAATCGTACATTACATTTTCAGTACGATGGAAATATCACTATTTTCTTATTTCATACACTATTTACTCAATTAATCTTCATATACATTCACTGAAAAACTAATAATACTTCATTCTACCAGACTTTAAGTAAAGTAAAATAACCAATTTACCCTTTACAGTGAATTTTATAAATTTCACTTCAAGAGCTAATAAATCATTAATTATGTGAATTAAAGACCTGTAATGAAACAATAGTAATGTTTAAAAATGATTCTTTTCCTGATTTCATGCGTAAAAGTATAAATCTATATATAATTTTTCATTTATGACTAGACCAGGGCTTCTTAAACTTTTTTATATAGCGACCCCCTTCAAGCTTAGGAAATTTTAAACGACCCCCTCCTCCATATAATGAAATATATATTAACCGTAGATGTAGATGTAATAATGCCCTATTTTACAATGTAAATAAAATAAGGATTAAAGAATACGTACCCATTCATTTCACATATATATAATTGGAAACTGCAATAGTATTTTGTATGTTTATTATTTGTATTTATATTTGTACGTAGTGTGTATACTAATTTTAAAATTTTATTTATAATGATTGAAAAGTATCAGATCTTTGCGACCCCCTTTCAGTAGTCTCGCGACCCCCCTGGGGGTCGCGACCCACAGTTTAAGAAGCCCTGGACTAGACAACCCATGACCCTTTGTGTCATTCAGAAATTATAACAACAGTTATTGAAAATTCAATAGTGAATTGAAAATAATTCACTGAACATGATTGACAGGGATAATTTTAATTGCTGTTTCTTGTTATTAAGGCACGGAAACAGTTTCTTATATGACCCAAGCTTCTGATATAGTATTCTTAACATGATTCAAGATACCATATATATACAGTAAGATGATTAAACCACAATAAGAAAGGGAAAACAAGACTAAGATCTTTCAAACGTAACAAGCGGTCTTCGTCAGAGTCAAAAACCCAACTGAACACTAGATGCAGAAAACATCTGGTGAGGAGTTGAGAAGAGTGGGAGGGAAGAGTGGTATTTTAAAAGGGTGAAAGCACAGGAAAGGACTAATGTCCAGAAAGGGATGTTTGAGGAAACAAAGGAGTACAGTAAGAAAAAGTAAAAAACTCTCCGCTAGCTGTCAACCCTCTTTGAAGAGGCTATTGCCCTCGTGACGAATGGTGAGAAAACTCCTCACCAGATGTTTTCTGCATCTAGTGTTCAGTTGGGTTTTTGACTCTGACGAAGACCGCTTGTTACGGTTGAAAGATCTTAGTCTTGTTTTCCCATTTCATATTGTGGTTTAATCATTGATTGTTGTTTCACGTGTTTATGTGAAATCTTTTTATATACAGTAAGATACGAGTATTTAGCAAAATAAAAATCTGTCAAAAGTAATAAGAAAATCATGTGTTTTATCATATAAATAAATAAAGCATCAATTCAGATTATATGCACAATGAAATATATTTGAAACAAACAAAACTTGTAAACTGAAATATTCAATTTATTTGCCTAACATACGAGTAAAATAACATTAATGAAAGGAATATGTCTTTTTAATATTACCTTAGAATATTCCTATTTTGTCTGACAGTTGTGTTCAAGTTTGTTTCTTAAAGTATTCATTTTTAACAGCTAATGTAGTAGTTTATAATATATTTGTTACATTTATTTATAATACACTAGCAGTACTGTCATCAGCTAGCCTCTGGGCTACTCTGACTCCATGCCTTATTTTTATTACCAGTATTTATATTTCGCAAATTTTAAATTAAAAATTTTTGTTTGTTTGTTACATGCATATATAATACATTTTCAATACTGTTATCGGTGAGCACGCAAGCGACTGTCTACCCAGACTCCATGCCTTTAGTTTATGACCAGTGTTTATATTATGCAAATATTAAATTAAAAAAAAATTCTTTTTGTTACATTTCTATTATAATACATTTGCACTACTGTTATCGGCGAGCACGCAAGACACTTGCTACCCTGGCTCCAATTTTGGGAAGATTTTTCTTTTATTTAACATTATTCAGGTAATAAATAATATATATTTAATTCCAGGTCTCTATCTCCAAGGAAAATGATTGAACAAACTCACGAACTTTATATATAGAATAGGTGTGTTCTCTAATCGGGGTTCGGTCAATTTTCCAGGATAAAAAATCAAACTCTTGTTGCCAACGTTTTATTTAAAACCTTTTTTCATAGGCAGAAGTAAGAATTTTTTAACTAAGAAAATAAAATTTACATTATTTAAAGGAACAACAATGTTAAAGTGACAAAACCTTCGACTAGACTGTTTAAATAATGTAAATTTTATTTTCTTAGTTAAAAAATTCTTACTTCTGCCTATGAAAAAGGTTTTAAATAAAACGTTGGCAACGAGAGTTTGATTTTTTATCCTGGAAAATTGACCGAACCCCGATTAGAGAACACACCTATTCTATCAAACAGTTGATATATTATTGAATCTGTTATATATTTATATATAGAGATATGTTGAAATATATTTTTACTCTCCGAAACCTTGTATCTTTTTATTATTTTCCTGTAAATGCTTCTGTGTAACCTTGTTGTAACCTTTTTGGTATTTAATCTGTAGTCACTCTATGTAAGTTAATTTATAAAAAGCTTTCACATAAACACGTGAAATAACAATCAATGATCAAACCACAATAAGAAATGGGAAAACAAGACTAAGATCTTTCAACTAAGAGTCAGTTGGGTTTTTGACTCTGACGAAGACCGCTTGTTACGGTTGAAAGATCTTAGTCTTGTTTTCCCATTTCTTATTGTGGTTTGATCATTGTAAGTTAATTTGTAATATGAAAGTACTCAGAGTACATTTTTCTAGTTTTTGTTTCTTCTTTGTGCCTTTTTGTTTTATATAAATATATAAAATATTAACAAACATCTAAAATTCTATGCCAAACAATAATTTATAATAACGGTTAAGAGAACTAACTACTATATTTTAGATTATAATAATGTTAGTATTTAGCTACAAAAAGTCACTGTATCAAATTAATATACTTACTTTTAAACTTGAAAAAGCGCAAATGGGTTTTCAGTTATTGTAGGAGTAATATTCGAACGGATAAACATCTATAATTTGTTTATCCGTTTAACGCCGCAATTTCAATGCCGCTTAACATTGACATTCATACATACAGACAACCAGACAGACCACACAAGTTTGTAGTTGTGCAAATATGCTGTCCAATTTAAATATCAAAATTTGTAAAAAAAAACCCACAAAATTTAAGAGCTTAAACAGTGAATTAATAGATAAGGTAATCCAAATCAAGCGACCGCACTGCTCTCTGGCGGTATAAACTGTTACTACAAGACTGCCTACCAATCACAGATGGGAAATGAATATTAAAACAGATTAGAATTCTCATTTCAGATATTCAATTTTGTTTCCATTTTAAATTGTTTTTCTTTAAAAATAGAGTTTTTGATCAGGCTGTACTTCTATATGAATAATTTTTACTTTCTTTTTCTCATGTAAAAATAATGATCTATCACAAAGTACTTTTTAAATACATGCATACTTCAAAAAGTAGTAAGCAAGAAATTATTGGAATACACTATTAATAGCTGACGCAGCAAACTTCGACAGGAAATGTCGTGTTCCCTTTAGCTTAGCTTAATTTCATATTTAATTATTAATAATAGCTAACCAGACAGACTCTGTCATGCCTTACCTATAAATATTCAATTCTAACAGGAATAAAAACTAAGATAAAAAAACTGGAGTGGCTTAAACTCAACTTCAATATATTTATTATTATTTGAGGGTGACTATAGCACTGCGTCTTTAAAAAAAAAACTGTTGTACTTCCCAAGTTCTATACTAAAGTACCCCAGAAGTTAGCTTTAATGCCTCCAAAAAGCTGAGCTCTTTTGCTGGGTCCAGCGGTAAAAATGTTTCTATGGTTTTGTTGAGTGTCCCGAAGCACCAGCCTCTGTGTAGTAAAGTTGCTTTATAGTTAGTCAGCAGGTGCAACGGTGTTTCTCCTCTTTTTTGCACAATCTGCCCAAACCATCATTTATTATGCCCATTCAGGCTCTCTACGTTTCGGGTGGAAGTGACTTCCTTTCTCCTTCTTCGGGTCCTTAGGTGCACTTGTGGGAGGTTGGTTCCAACTAGTGAGCGCTTTTGGACCCTCTGTGCTTCCAGAGGATGGTCTCCGGACTTCCTTCTCCTTAGTATCATACAGGGGAAAATCCCTGAAGCTCTATCAGTGGCATTTTGTCCGCTCCGGCCGAGCACCACATACCGTAGTAAGGCTATTTACTCAAGGAGGTCGCCTAGTACCCTTAAGGCTCCGTTCATAATACAGTAACCCCTGTATCATCCATCCTTCGGCACGGATCAACTTTACTATACATAAATACAATAAACTCGTTAACAACCAACTTATCTTTTGTTTGATTAGTCAAACACTTGCTCGACAACCATCCATCGCTCCATGGAGTGCATTATAAAATACATGTTTGATTGGCGTTAACTTTTTACACCTAACAATTTTATTCTTTTAACGTATCATCTTAACTAATTAGAACATTTAAATTTTTTTTAATAATTTCTAAATAATTTTATTTCAGTAAAATTTTTTTTTAATTCACTATAAACAAACTCGAGCAATAGGGCAGGTGATTCATTATTCCAAAAATTACATTTTCATATATATATATATATATATATATATATATATATATGATTAAACCACAATAACAATGGGAAAACAAGACTAAGATCTTTCAACCGTAACAAGCGGTCTTCGTCAGAGTCAAAAACCCAACTGACTCAGTTTGGTTTTTGACTCTGACGAAGACCGCTTGTTACGGTTGAAAGATCTTAGTCTTGTTTTCCCATTCTTATTGTGGTTTAATCATTGATTGTTGTTTCACGTGTTTATGTGAAATCTTTTTATATATATACCATGATAAACGAAAAGTTTGATTTAATATTGAAATATTTTCAATTTAATATTGAAAAGTGAGTCTTTGTTGTGTTTCTGTTTATGTGTCACTGCTTATTTTAATTGGTATATATATATTAGTGTGTATTTCGGCAGCAAGTCCTCTTTCAAGCATGTATTATTGAATTTGATAGCAGATTCTGCATTCACGATTTTCCTACTTATAGGTTCTATTTTCCTTACAATTTTCTTTTGAGCAGGTGATAATTGCCAAAGCAAACTAGCATACGACATTCAGAAGGCCGAAACACTAAATAAACACTTCACTAATAAAATATAGTTATCCCCAGTGAAGTGTTTATTTAGTGTTTCAGCCTTCTGAATGTCGTATGCTAGTTTGCTTTGGTAATTATCACCTGATCAAAAGAAAATTGTAAAGAAAATAGAAGCTATAAGTAGGAAAATCGCGAATGCAGAATCTGCTATCAAATTTAATATATATATATATATATATATATATAAATATATATATATACTTTTTCGTTGGAAATACGATCCAAAATGGACAAATATAGTTCAATATAGACAAAGAAACATAGAGAAATCAAAAGAACACACTTACTGTCTCTAATTTTCGGTTTGAACCGTCTTCAGGAGAGATAAGAGAGGGAAACCAAGCGCACTGGTTCAGAGACGGTTGGAGACCTCCAATTTTTAGGTATAAAAAGTAAAGGTATGTACATGAAATAGATTGTTTAACTTATGCTCTATTAAAAGCTAATTAGAGAATATAATGAGGGCTAATTATAATACAAAAACAAATAATAAAAAAACTGTATCCAGGAAGATACAGAGTAAAGATAAATAATAATACATTTACAAACTAAAATTTTCGGGTAATCCATCTTCAGGAGAAAAGACATAATATATTTGCACCAAAATTTATTCTTTAATGCATCAAAGAATTATATAATTTTTTGTAAATGAAATTAAATATTCTTTAAATATTCATCTAATTATTTTCATTTATTATTTAAATATTTAATATTAATATTCCCGGATTTTCTTTAGTTTCAGTTCTTTTTTCTCAATATTTTTCATTATTTTTTTAAATTTTTATTATTTACATTTCTTCATTTTCACTTTCTATTTCTGAGCCCTTCGCTTATTCATTATTTTATTTTTCGCTTAGTTTATTTTTCTTACCTTACTTGAACCGGGCACGCGTGTGACAGAACTGTTGGTGTCCAACCGTCGCTCCGCAGGTGCGCTTGGTCTCCCTATCTCAACTCTTCTGATGACGGTTCAACCGAAAATTAGAGACTGTAAGTGTGTTTGTTCCTTTACTCTGTATCTATAATTTACTGCGAAACGTTTTCCTGTTGATTTTATACACATATATATAAACTATATTAACACAAAGAACATTCAGAAATGAAACAGAAACTCACTACTATATTTCGATGTCCTCGTCATCAGGAAGATAGAAACGAGTCGCTCCGCAGGCAGACAACGAATTAGTTATTATTATATTATATATAATGAACGAAAACACTTACTAGAATTAATATTATTTCGACCTGCAGTTCGTCTTCAGGCTACGACAATGCCAGATGAACAGTGCAGAGTCGAGTATGCGAACGGACATATTAAATTTAGTAAGTGTGTATTTTATCTTTTTTCTGGGTCGTGTTTGAGTAATTTTAATATATATATATATGATTCGCACTCCGTTCTTCTCTCTCGTGGGGAGATCTCTCTCTCTTCGTCCTCTCTTCTAGTCTACTCCTGATGACGAAGAACAGTTAGAAATATTGAATTCTGTAAGTGTTCTTTTTATTCTTTTTTCTGTCGTGCTTTGTGTAATTTAAAATTATACATACATATACGAGTATATATATATATATATATAGCAAACAGCAGAGGTTATTGAGGGTTGGTCTACACAAACAAACACTTCACTTACGCCAACGTTTCGCTATATTTTTATAGCATCATCAGGGCTGTATAAATAACAAGATATCCGTCCGACAGATAGGCACAACGAAAACAGTAGTAAATATTACAAAACTGATAAGACAGGTTAGAATATCAGTTTTGTAATATTTACTACTGTTTTCGTTTTGTCTATCTGTCGGGCGTATATCTTGTTATTTGTACAGCCCTGATGATGCTATAAAAATATAGCGAAACGTTGGCGTAAGTGAAGTGTTTGTTTGAGTAGACCAACCCTCAATAACCTCTGCTGTTTGCTGTAATTTTTGTGGTCGAAAAAAGATAGAATTATATATATATATATATATATATAATATATATATGTCTTCTCAGAAACATGGAGATTTCATGGCAACTCCAACCAGATGAAAGAAAAATTGCCCGAAAGATCGGGGCCACCAGCATAGAAATTGTGAGAGCAGAATCTGCAGCGATTTTTAAGAATATTATTTATATAGTTATATTTTATATATAAACTAAAAATTCAAATATAACTTATATCTATAATCTGCAATAAGTTAAACTTGGACTAACTTACAATCTGCATGAACCAAAAAAAAACTAGAATATTTTGTGAGCTGACGAACTTTTATCTTTAGATTTGCAAATACTAAAAACTAGAACACCTTTGTGATTTGCAAATACTAAAAACTAGAACACCTTGTGATTTGCAAATACTAAAAACTAGAACACCTTGTGATTTGGAAATACTAAAAACTAGAACACCTTGAATCTGTTGCAACTTAAAACTAGATTACCTTGTGATTTGGAAATACTAAAAACTAGAACACCTTGTGATTTGGAAATACTAAAAACTAGAACACCTTGAATCTGTTGCAACTTAAAACTAGATTACCTTGTGATTTGGAAATACTAAAAACTAGAACATCTTGTGATTTGGAAATACTAAAAACTAGAACACCTTGTGATTTGGAAATACTAAAAACTAGAACACCTTGTGATTTGGAAATACTAAAAACTAGAACACCTTATGATTTGGAAATACTAAAAACTAGAACACCTTGGATCTATTGCAACTTAAAACTAGATTACCTTGTGATTTGCAAATACTAAAAAACTAGAACACCTTGTGATTTGGAAATACTAAAAACTACAACACCTTGGATCTGTTGCAACTTAAAACTAGATTACCTTGTTATCTGCAGAATTACAATCTACACAATGCCGTCATCTCCAGCAACTTAAATATATACTACTTGACATACTGCATTTACTAAAAAACTCGAATACCTTGTGATTTGCAACATCAAATCTTATATTGGCTAAAATAGGATTCATCCACATATTAATTTATGTGTATGAGTTAGTTTTGATTTTATCAGATTATTAGAGGGATAGGAGTAAATGTCCTCTGATATCAACCAGTCTTAATGATAATCATTATCATACCAACAAATCATAAGTAATTAAAAAAAAATAATAATTATGAGGTTTAGAATTATTTTATAACTTCCAAGACTTCACTTGGTTCGGCGGATATTGCATATAAGTTTCAAATAAACATTTCTGGTTATTTCACATTATTATGGATTTATATATGTCAAAAATAGTTAAGATTATGTGCATTATTATCATTGCAAAAAGAATATGTTGTATTTAAGGTAAATGACACCCTGAATCAGTGCCAATGTTCTCGAAACTAAATGTTTTTTAAAAAAAAACATAAAACATTTCATAAGCAATGAAAGCCAACAAATCACTAGCAATTACACAAAAGCATAAGTTGAAATAAGTCCTTATATCATAACTGTATCGTAAATAATTCATAAAAAAAACATAAATTAATAGAATTATAAGATAAAATCAAACAGGTAAATTATATTTAAGCATGCAAAGTTAAAAATTATTAATAATTAAATTATAGGAAGATTAAAGGAAAAGAAATTAAATACATGAAAATGTATAATTTATTTTTTTCAAAAAAAAAAATACAACTGAAATTAAACTTATTAATAAACAAGAAAGAAAAACAAATGTATAAAAAAATGGGCTAAAGAATTGAGGAAGCACTAAAGTAAAGATAGTAAGCATTTAGTGAGAAGCATTTATTTGATAAGATTTGTCTTTTTTTTTACATTCGTTATCATAACTAGCAACATGCTTATAAAAAAAAAAGAGAAAAGAATTAAGTAAAAACAAATCAATAAGGAACTGACCTACTAAAGATTGAATACAAAACTGGCATCATGCCAAATAATAGAATCGATCTAAAATCTAGATTTCTTAAATAGAATAATTATCTAAAAAAAAAAATGAAAAAGAAAAGGGAAAAGTATTATAAGCAGGACATATTTTTACAAAGTAGGCTAAGTCGCAATTATGAAAACATCAAACAAAATGACATAATTAGTTAATCAACCGTTAGATTACAAATGTAATATCTGTTCTTGATTTTTAACTTACTAACCTTTTTGTATAAAAAAAAAAAAAAGTTAACACGATATCTAAACAGCACTGATAATAATCATTCCCAGATAGTTGTATCACTAGAGAGAATATCAGGTTTGTTATATTGACAATAAAAAAGTTTAATTACTTAATAAATATATTGTTTATTTTAATAATTATTTATCTTTTATAAAATATATTTCAAAGTTTTTAAAATAATAGTATTGGTTTTATATTAAATTAATTTATTTCATCTTTGAACAGTGTTGATAGACTTTGGAAGGTATCAATAAGTCGGTATCAGGTTATGTTCGAATTCAGAAAATTCAATTTTAGTTAGCGAAAATCATGATTGTCTATCCAGCTAGAATTAGTTTATATTGTTTTTTAATTAGTATTCCAAGTTTATTGTTCTTTTATAATCCAGTTAGAGAATTTTTTGGTTATAATTATATAAATGGTTTTAAATTCTCTCTATGTTTAATGTTTCTGTCATATTTATTATTATATGGTATCATTGCTTTGTTGTTTAAAGGGTTTATTTGTCAGGTAGTAACATTTTATAATTAGTTTTAAAGTAATTTAAATTTAAAGATAAATGGATTCTTTTTTTTTCAGGTTGCAGTAAGGGGTTTGTTTCTAGGCTCTGTGTTTAGTATAGGGTTATTAACTTCTTTATTAAATGATTCAGAGTTACAAATATTTGGTTGGTAAGTACAAACTTTTTTAATTAAAACTTATTTTTATATTAGTATGTTTTGGCATAAACGTTAGTTTCACATGTTTACCCTCAAGTCTTTTCATATATTTTAGCAAAACCGTTTTAATTGAATATTAAAAATGGGGAAAAAAATAAGTTTAACCCTGCAGTTGTTATAGTAATTCAACACTTAGTTACAGTGGTTAAAATTAGGTAATTCTAATTTGGTATAATCGACCCCCACATTATACCAAATTATTATTAGTTATTACCAAGTTATTACAGTGTAATGTAAAAGTAGAGATTTTTTGGTATTTGAAACCACTAAAATTGGTTGAGAAATGGAGATTTTACACGTTAGAAAATATATTACTATAATAATTATTACTGTATTAAAAATTAATCACTCTGTTTCACATACTTATTTGAATTCATATATTCACATACTAATTGATTATTAAAAGTGGGGTAAAATCACTGGTTAGAGTGTACATTAGGAGCCCCAGCGTTTACAGAGACGGACCTTTACACGGAGGTTATAAGGGCTTCCCTACTCTCCAGTAGGGATTTTGTAGTCATTTCTTTTTCTTAAATGGCAACTCATACTTATTTGTAGTAATGTTTCTTTCAATATAAGTTTGGCTAGAGTGTACTTTAGTAGCCCCAGCGTTTACAAACGGACCTTTACACGGAGGTTATAAGGGCTTCCTTACTCTCCAGTATGGATTTTGTAGTCATTTCTTTTTCTTAAATGGCAACTCATACTTACTTGTAGTAATGTTTCTTTCAATATAAGTTTGGCTAGAGTGTACTTTAGGAGTCCCAGCGTTTACAAAGACGGACCTTTACACGGAGGTTATAAGGGTTTCCTTACTCTCCAGTATGGATTTTGTAGTCATTTTTTTTTCTTAAATTGCAACTCATACTTATATTGCAGTAATGTTTCTTTCAATATAAGTTTGGCTAGAGTGTACTTTAGGAGTCCCAGCGTTTACATTGATGGACCTTTACACAGAGGTTATAAGGGTTTCCCTACTCTCCAGTAGGGATCTTGTAGTCATTTCTTTTTCTTAAATGGCAACTCATACTTATATTACAGTAATGTTTCTTTCAATATAAGTTTAATTAGTTCTTGCTATATTCCTGGTTTGGGAGAAAACCAAACACTTCTTTGAGTCTAATAAATAGACATTATTTACCTGCAATTATCAATTAAAACAAAATCTATTTATTGTAGGGTAAAAATCTAATGAAATGGTCTCCACATAAAAAATTTAATGATATAAACAACACGTTTCGAACACGTAGTGTTCTTCCTCAGGTATTAACTAAAAATACAATTACACCAGAGAGTTATCTATAGTACAAAGTAAATAAGTACAAAAATTAATATAAAATAAAATAAGGCGGAAGTACGAACCTAAGGATGAGTGCTCTGAATAAGACTGACTGTAATGGAATGGACATGGGTGGGGGTATAGGGTACATCTGTTTCTTATTCGAAGGCAGGTTATTAATTTTTGTACTTATTTACTTTGTACTATAGATAAATACAAAGTAAAAGTACAAAGTAAATAAGTACAAAAATTAATAACCTGCCTTCGAATAAGAAACAGATGTACCCTATACCCCCACCCATGTCCATTCCATTACCAGTCAGTCTTATTCAGAGGCACTCATCCTTAGGTTCGTACTTTCCGCCTTATTTTATTTTATATTAATTTTTGTACTTATTTACTTTGTACTATAGATAACTCTCTGTTGTCATTGTATTTTTAGTTAATGCCTGAGGAAGAACACTACGTGTTCGAAACGCGTTGTTTATATCATTAAATTTTTATATGTGGAGACCATTTCATTAGATTTTTACCCTACAATGAGTAAATACCACATAATAACTGATTGCACTACATTAAAATCTATTTAGTTTACATTTTGAAATTATTAACACAAATTAGTTTTATAAACCTTTTGGCCATTATTGATTTGTCAAACTCTGGGGCTCGTAAACTCCCTCTGTTCCAAATCATTTTACTCCTGCAGTTGGTGTAATAGAGACTATTTGGTATTCGAAACTAGTTAAGAAATAGAGATTTACACGCTAAGAAATGTATTATTCTAATAATTATTACTTTATTATAATTAAATTACAGCAATTATAGAAAAAATGAAATTTTAAGTTTTAAAGGGTTTTACATATTTTGAGGCCTTGTGAGTCCATTTCTATGTTTGAACGGATTTAATGTTTTAAGACCTCCTGAGTTTATTTTAGATTTTCTTTATAATAATGTTTTGTCTGTTTGTTTTGTGGATGTATATGCTAAAAGTTTGTAAAATACATGCATATTGTTAGTCCCACAGAGGTTAGTAAACAAGATATCATTATTAACCGTCATACCTCGTCTATCGCAGGTGAAGTCACCCGACCGGTTTCACAATGGCTGCATCATCAATGGGACTAATGTAACCTTCCAAAATCACGGATATAAATACCTATTTTAACTCAAGGGTGCCAATATATGCCTAAATTTCCTACATAATAGTTTTATTTTATTTTGTTTAATCTGTTTTTTGTCTTTTACAATTTGTAAAAAATTGTATAACAACCCAAGAGTAGAGTTTTTGACTCTGACAAGGCTACAAGATTATCTATATATAAATTCTCTTCGTGGCTCTGTATGTATGTATGTATGTTTGTACCTTATGGATTCGGCCTACAATGGACCTTTTTCAAATATTCTTTTGCAAGGCACTTTCTATAGGTCTTGGGGTGGTTTTAGGCTATTAAACTCTTTGGGGCATCCTAACCCCGGCCCCCTAGGGCCCAAAAACCTCAAAAATTTGCCGATTTTGAGTTTTTGCATTTTTTCTCAAGAAATATGGCGTCTACGGCCTTAATGCATAAATTATGAAATGTTGGAAATAAAAATCGAAAATTAGAGTTGTGGTTCATGTAATATCCCAAAAATATTATAGTAGATAAGGTTTGCTGTATAACCTGTTTGTTTACATTTTGACTTTAATTGGTAATGGCGGCCGCAGGTAGGTTAATCTTTATGATAATATTTCCACACGCTTTGTTCAATTGGAAACAACCAGGTACCAGAAATTTTATTATTGTTTTCAGATTGATATTAAAGACAATTATTGTATTTTTATATGGGTTTCTTATTAACTTTAACAAAGCTTTAGCTATTATCAATAGTTTCTTAATTTTTTTTTTAAAGTTTCAAATTATAAATTCCAAACAATTATTTTTTTGCCACAAGTTTCACATAACAATTTCAACTATTAAACATTTTGTCCCAAGTGTCACATTATCTTTCAAACAAATTTCATTCACAAATTGTAGATTTGACCTTCATTTTTTTAACAAGTTTCAGAATCTATATATAAATTTTCTTCGTGGCTCTGTATGTATGTATGTATGTATGTTTGTACCTTATGCATTCGGCCTACAATGGACCTTTTTCAAAAATTCTTTTGCAAGGCACTTACTATAGGTCGGGGTGGTTTTAGGCTATTAAACTCTGGGGGGGGGGCCCCAAAAACCTCAAAAATTTGCCAATTTTTAGTTTTTGCATTTTTTCTCAAGAAATATGGCGTCTACGGCCTTAATGCATAAAATATGAAATGTTGGAAATAAAAATTGAGCTCAAAGTTATATAATGATTTTTTGCTCTAGGATGCTTCTTTCATAGCCTAGGTACCACTATTCTCCTGAAAATGTTAAAAAACGTCCAAGGGACTGTAGATCATGAATGAAGAATCGTAAGACAAAAATGCATAAAATAATATTGAACCCAATTTTCATTTCGATCATTTGAAATTTTATACTTAAAACTTCTAGACCCGGGAAACGCCGGGTATTTCTGCTTGTATGGATAAATATAAATGAACTTATTTATTTTCATTCATAAATCTACTGGAATATAAGTAGCAATATAAATAAGCGATTCTATTTTAATGTTATAGGCTAGACTATAAGGTGCATTATAAATAAACGGGTCTATTTTCATGTATAAGGCTACAAGATTATAAGGTGAATTATAAATAAACGGGTCTATTTTCATGTATAAAGCTACAAGATTATAAAGAGCAATGTCAACAAACTGTTCCATTTTGATATATAAGTCTATGGGATTTAAAGACATACTGTCAATTAATGAAATAATTGAAAGACTTTTAACTTGTTTGAAAAATACTGTATGCATACTCGATCCTCGAGTTTCCATACTTGAAGAAACCGTACTTTTAAGTTTCTGTACTTTTTTTTTCGTCCGAATAGCATAAAATACCATGCGGTATTGGTAATTAAGAATGAGAGCAGAGTGAGACCGAGTAGCCTAGGCTACTTCAATTTCGTTATCTTAAGCAAACTATACTTTTATTATGTATAAACAATATTATTATTACGTATTTTAATGTATAATAAACATAAACTAACTGTATCCACCTGTATTTGATGATTGTGATTTAAAGCAAGGTGAGGTAGAGAATAGCCTAGCTACCCTCCCTTCTCATATGCCTAGCTACCCTCCCTTCTCATATGCCTAGCTATCCTCCCTTCTCATATGCCTAGCTATCCTCCCTTCTCATATGCCTAGCTACCCTCCCTTCTCATATGCCTAGCTACCCTCCCTTTCATATGCCTAGCTATCCTCCCTTCTCATATGCCTAGCTATCCTCCCTTCTCATATGCCTAGCTATCCTCCCTTCTCATATGCCTAGCTATCTCCCTCTCATATGCCTAGCTTTCCTCCTTCTCATATGCCTAGCTATCCTCCCTTCTCATATACCTAGCTATCCTCCCTTCTCATATGCCTAGCTACCCTCCCTTCTCATATGCCTAGCTATCCTCCCTTCTCATATGCCTAGCTATCCTCCCTTCTCATATGCCTAGCTACCCTCCCTTCTCATATGCCTAGCTATCCTCCCTTCTCATATGCCTAGCTATCCTCCTTTCTCATATACCTAGCTATCCTCCCTTCTTATAGACCTACGCTACTCCAATTTCATTCAAATCTTTTCAAATCGGTCATTACAGTATTCAGCTGCCTAACCCCGCTAAACTGTGTTGATGTTAGGCTATGTACCTTATGGTATGTCTTGGTCTGCCATCAACAGTTAGGCTAGGCTTTTTTTGTTCATTATAAGTTTATTGTGCATTAATAATATTGTTTATTTAAATATAATGTGTAGTGTGCTAAAGTAAATGAAATTGAGATAGCCTAGTCATTCTAGAAAGTTTTAGTGAGGTTATATATATGGTATGTCTTGGTATACTGTCAACTACTTAGCCTACCCTACCCACCATTAGGCTATCACTTACCAGTGTTAGCAATTTCCGGACTTTTCTGTTCCGGACCTGTCTTGGTCTCTATCAGCACGGAAATCAGAGGATTGAGTGTAAAAAGCTACGGGATTAATGACTTTTAAAATACCTTATACTTTTAAAAATACTAGAGATATATATATATATATATATAAACTAGAATTTAAAAAGAACACATAGAAAGGAAATCACTGAACTCACTAATATATTTCGATGTCCTCGTCTTCAGGAAAAGAAGTGAATCGCTCCAAAGGCTGCTAACGACGTCAAAAGTCCAGAGATTGGTAACACTGGTAAGTGATAGCCTAATGGTGGGTAGGGTAGGCTAAGTGGTTGACAGTATGCCAAGACCATACCATATATATAAACTTACTAAAACTTTATAGAAGAGTCAGGCTATCTCAATTTCATGTCGTTATCAGCCTTTGGAGCGATTCACTTCTTTTCCTGAAGACGAGGACATCGAAATATAGTAGTGAGTTCAGTGATTTCCTTTCTATGTGTTCTTTTTAAATTCTAGTTTATTCAGTTCGAAGAATCGTTTCATCTAATTATATATATATATTTATTTATTTATTTTGTTGCAGGTACACCTGTCTGCTGTCATTCTTCCATTGGTCCGAGTTCATGGGCATCGCCATAGCAAATCCAAAATCCTTGAATATTGGGTCGTATATTTTAAACCATAGTCCTGAATACAAGTATGCTATGGTGTTTTCATGGATAGAGTTCTTCATAGAGTGGTACTTTTTGCCAGGTAAGTATCTAAAGTGTTTGCCAGTTTATATATATATATGTTTTGTTGAACGACCTTTGTACTGTGGCATGAATAAATTTCATTGTCCCTCTTTCAAGTTTTCTCACCTTCGTTTTAAATATTTCTGGTGCTAAATATACTAGTTCTCCAAATGCTTTATTTTTTATAACTGACATGTTTCGGTCTCCTTGACCATCTTCAGAGTTAATCATATTCATATAAAAAAAAAACAACTTATTCCTACTAACTACGAAACTGATTAATCTATAATTTTTATTCATGTTGACGCTTTTTAATTTTCTAATTAAATCAACATTGTTTTTAATATGGCTGCCTGAAATTTTTCCAATTAATGGGCTTAAAACACCTACTAACCATTTGGACAAGCCATATGATGCCGAACCAACCGAACTCACAGTCAAACGTATTGGGTAATTATCTTTATGTGTCTTGATCAACCCGTACATATAAGAAGGGATTTTGATATAAATTTTGTAATAAGTTCGGGTTCATTTTTTAAGATAGTTTTAATTTTTTTATTAAACGAACTATTGACCCTTTCCAAAGGATTAGACCTTAACTTTGTATACACACTTTCATCATTTAACATATTCTCTATTTTATCGACGTAATCTTTTTTATTTAATATTACTGTTACTTTAGATTTATCGGCTTTAGTGATTTTTATGGTATTATCTTTTTTAAGCTTAGAATAAGCCTCGATAAGACGTCTAGGAACGCTAACAACATTAGTTTTTTTTCTGAAAGACCGTATACCATTCCTTTTAAAATATTTAAATTACCGATATCTATATTATTTAATTTTTCAGCTTTACAAAAACCCTTAGCCACCTAAACATAATTTGAATTATTACTTTTAGGAACAAAATTTAAACCATATCCTAATGCTGCTACTGCATTATTATCTAATATTCTGTCTGATAAATTAAGAACTAATTTTATATTTCCTGTTTCTGTCATATTTATCCTTTCTTCGTCCCTGTAGTGAAAAATTGTTTGTCTAGCTTGACAAAGGCCCATAAATTAAAACTAAAATTAAAATTTTTAAATAATTGTTTAAGTGAAAAGGTAATACCTAAATCTCTTATTCCTAAATGTTTGCTAAATATTTGTGAAGGCCCTTTTGATAATTTTCATTCTTTGTTGCTAAAAAAACATATTTATTTGTGGCGGAGTGATGTGAAATTAGCCTTCGGTGCGTAACAAAAGTCATCTTAATCAGCTCATCTCTTCCGATTGGAGGAAAGTAGTATTTGATTATATTTATTGGTAACTTAGAAAGGTATGTAAAAATTTTTCTAAAGTACATAATAAAAAACTTCAGAGCTTAATTGACAATAGCCCGTGGAATAAAAATAAAAATAAAAAATTAGTTCTTAATTTATCAGACAGAATATTAGATAATAATGTAGTAGCAGCAAATCGTCTCTATTTAAATTTAATAGATCAAATATTATAAACATTAGTAACGATCTCTACACTTTCGTTACGAGGGCAATAGCCTCTTCAAAGAGGGTTTACAGCTAGCGGATAGTTTTTTACTCTTTCTTACTGTACTCCTTTGTTTCCCCCAAACATCCCTTTCTGGATATTAGTCCTTTCCTGCGCTTTCACCCTTTTAAAATACCACTCTTCCCTCCCACTCTTCTCAACTCCTCACCAGATGTTTTCTGCATCTAGTGTTTCAGTTGGGTTTTTGACTCTGACGAAGACCGCTTGTTACGGTTGAAAGATCTTAGTCTTGTTTTCTCATTTCCTATTATAGTTTGATATTATTTATTATTATATATATATATATATATATATATATATATATATATATATATATAAGTGGTGCTAGGAAAATCCGGTCCCAGAAAATTTGATGGTAGGCAATTTTTAAGTCGGTATTTGGTGGGAAAGTGTGATGTCCTAAAGATTAGAAACTATGGAACACTTTGGGATTAACTAGGATAGTCAGAAACGCCGACTGCCACCACAGTATGTATTGCGATTATCTATGATAGTGGAATAAGGCTACGTGTAGTAAAGTTGAGTGAAGTTTACTGGAGATAATGAGAGGAATGACTTGTATTTTGCAGCGCTGAAGTCTGTCAAGTGGCTGAGTTTCCTCGGTCTTCTCATCTGCATATCAGGCGAGTCCTTGAGAAAGGCAGCCATTCTCACAGCCAGTTCTAGCTTTACTCATCAAGTTCAGTGCTCCAAGATGAGTCATCATAGGCTAGTGACGTCAGGAGTTTATGCTTGGTGCAGGCATCCAAGCTATGTTGGCTGGTTTTACTGGTCCATCGCTACCCAGGTATCGTGTTATATTATTATTATCTAAGGGTGACTATAGCACTGCGTCTTAAAAACTGTTATTATTATCTGAGGGTGACTATAGCACTGCGTCTTAAAAACTGTTATTATTATCTGAGGGTGACTATAGCACTGCGTCTTAAAAACTGTTATTATCTGAGGGTGACTATAGCACTGCGTCTTAAAAACTGTTATTATTATCTGAGGGTGACTATAGCACTGCGTCATAAAAACTGTTATTATTATCTGAGGGTGACTATAGCACTGCGTCTTAAAAACTGTTATTATTATCTGAGGGTGACTATAGCACTGCGTCTTAAAAACTGTTATTATTATCTGAGTGTGACTATAGCTATGCGTCATAAAAACTAATGTTATTATCTGAGGGTGACTATAGCACTGCGTCTTAAAAGCTGTTATTATTATCTGAGGGTGACTATAGCACTGCGTCATAAAAACTGTTATTATTATCTGAGGGTGACTATAGCACTGCGTCTTAAAAACTGTTATTATTATCTGAGTGTGACTATAGCACTGCGTCTTAAAAACTGTTATTATTATCTGAGTGTGACTATAGCTATGCGTCATAAAAACTAATGTTATTATCTGAGGGTGACTATAGCACTGCGTCATAAAAACTAATGTTATTATCTGAGGGTGACTATAGCACTGCGTCATAAAAACTAATGTTATTATCTGAGGGTGACTATAGCACTGCGTCTTAAAAACTGTTATTATTATCTGAGGGTGACTATAGCACTGCGTCAAAAAACTAATGTTATTATCTGAGGGTGACTATAGCAATGCGTCATAAAAACTAATGTTATTATCTGAGGGTGACTATAACACTGCGTCATAAAAACTGTTATTATTATCTGAGGGTGACTATAGCACTGCGTCTTAAAAACTGTTATTATTATCTGAGTGTGACTATAGCTATGCGTCATAAAAACTAATGTTATTATCTGAGGGTGACTATAGCACTGCGTCTTAAAAAAAAAACTATTGTACTTACCCTCGTCTGTACTAAAGTACCCCGGCAGTTAGCTTCAACAACTCCAAGAAGCTCAGCACTTTTGCTGGCTCCTGCGGTAAAAGTTTTTCTATGTGTTTTTCCGCATAGAACAATTTTCCGTTGTGTGCACAATTTCCGCACAAAACTGCGGATTGTGCTATACCATTTACAAACACAGTTGGGCATAGTGCTATACGTTGTATAAACACTGTTACAAATTGTGCTATACGATGTTTTAACACTGCTGCAGATTGTGATACACGACGTATAAACACTGTTGCGCATTGAGCTATACGATGTTTAAACACTGTTGCGCATTGAGCTATACGATGTTTTAACAAAATTGCAGATTGTGCTATACGATGTATAAACACTGTTGCAGATTGTTCTATACGATATTTAAACAATTTTGCGCATAGTGCTATAGGATGTTTTAACACTGGTGCAGATGGTACTATTCGATATTTAACACTGTTGCTCATAGTACTATATGATGTTTGAACACTGTTGCAGATTGTGCTGTACGATGTTTTAACACTGTTGTTGATTGTGCCATACGATGTTTAAACACTTTTGCTCATAGTACTATACGATGTTTTAACACTGTTGTTGATTGTGCCATGCGATGTTTAAACACTTTTGCTCATAGTACTATACGATGTTTTAACACTGTTGTTGATTGTGCCATACGATGTTTAAACACTTTTTCTCATAGTACTATACGCTGTTTTAACACTGTTGTTGATTGTGTTATACGATGTTTAAACACCTTTGTGCATAGTGCTATACTATGTTTTAACAATGTTGCAGATTGTGCTCCTGAATCCACTCTGTCTTATCGGCTACGCATGCGCCAGCTGGTCATTCTTCAATTCCCGCATCCAGCTAGAAGAGTACTACCTGCAAGGCATGTATAAAGAATACTACAGATACCAGCAAACTGTTCCTACTGGGCTGCCGTTCATTAAAGGATACATCTCTGACTGAAGGTGCTCGACAGCAAACCAACTCTCACGTCAACTTGCTGGTAATCACCAAAGTCTGCTATCAAGAAGGCATTCGGTGTAGGAGAGTGGCGTAGCGTGCTGTCTACCCTCCCCCTCCCACTCTGCGTCATATCATGTCTCACCCACAATTCAGATAATATATATATATATATTGATAAATATTATATATATTGATAAAATAGAAACAAAGCTAAAGTTTATCGGGACTCGGTCAGTTCTTCAGGTTCAAATTAAACTCTCATTTCTAACGTTTTGGTTTTTATTTAAAACCTTTTTCATAGGCCTACAAAACAGAGGAAATAGTAAGAAATATTTTATATATATATATATATATTCATAAAAGTATCGACAGTGGAATAGAAACAAAGCTAAAGTTTATCGGGACTCGATCAGTTCTTCAGGTTCAAATTAAACTCTCATTGCCAACGTTTTGGTTTTTATTTAAAACCTTTTTCATAGGCCTACAAAACAGAGGAAATAGCAAAAAATATTATATAGATATATTGTTAAATAACGCCCCATATTTGGCTTGTATCTGTTTCTTACATAATATCGTCTAGCAATATTGTTGATAAGCTTTATAGTTTTAATGAAGAGACGAGGAAGGAATTCCGGAAACTGGAGAAATTATGTAAGAAACAGATACAAGTCAAATATGGGGCGTTATTTAACAATATATGTTTAAATGAAGGACTGCTTCCAACTTTTACATATATATATATATATATACTCGTATATACTTTAAAAACGGCAAGTCCATTCAAACTGGACACAAACAAATTCAAAAACTGTCATAACGGTCGAAATATTGAAAAGTGATTTCTTTGTTACGCTTCTTTCTATGAGTCACAGTTCATTTTAATATATATAAATAAAAATATATGCCCTTCGTTGGCACAGCATCCTCCCTATTTCTTTTTAGTCTTCCTTAACTTACCCTGTCCATCTTACCCTTATTTATATGGCCATCCCCTTTAACTTACATAAATACTTATTATAATTGTTGACTACTAACCCTTTAACATCTACTAGATCTAACTATACTTATATGACAGGACTATTCTACACCCCCTCCGGGATAAATACTTATTAGAAAGGAGTGACAGAGACTGATCCTGACCCCCCCCCCCCCCCCCCCCCCATTCAAATACTTTATTTATTAAAAAAAAGTCTTATAACGGAAAATTAATTTTCCTATAAATGTTCCTAAAAATTAAAAGTAGCAATATATATATATATATATACATATACCCAAAATACACAAATATTTGTACTTATGACCCCCCAAAATACACAAATATTCGTACAAATATATGTATATATATATATCACTATTTTCTTAGTTATAGAGGTTTGGTCTAGCTTCAAACAATACAACACCCTTAAACCGACTAAAGAAGCTTTATTCAAAGCTAGACCAAACCTTGATAACCAAGAAAATAGTGTTCCATATATGTGGTCGTGATAAGAAAACATTTATACATATAAAACAAATTCAATAATATATCAACCGTTTGGTAGATCGGTCAATTCGAATACTGAATACATAATACACCTCAAATTTTCGAAAAAATTGAGTTAGTGTATGTTGCTCTTCTTTTATTTTAAACACACACACATACACACACATATATATATATATATATATATATATATATATATACAGGCCTCAGAGCATCTATTTCAATTGTTTTTCTTTTTCCTTGTGGTTTAAACTTTATATATATATATTATATATATATATATATAATCAGCCTTTGGAGCGATTCACTTCTTTTCCTGAAGACGAGGACATCGAAATATAGTAGTGAGTTCAGTGGTTTCCTTTCTATGTGTTCTTTTTTAAATTCTAGTTTATATATATATATATATATATACACTTTACTAAATTGGATAAACGGTCCACACGAAAAAGCACACCTACTAAATTCTTAATATTTCGAACTGTTGTTCGTCATCATATATATATATACATTGAACGAGGAAATATATTACTTACTGTAAGTAAAAGTACTTGAATAAGAAAAGATTACTTACCTCTCAAATTTTCGATTTCATTCTTCATCAGGATAAGAAATAGAAGGAGTCCAAGTTCACCAATGAAGAGTGATTTTTCTTCTTTAAACCACACCTATAAAAAAGTTACAAGTTTAAAAATTATGCTTAATTTGTAGTGGATTTACCCTGGTTAGTCCTATTATAATGGAAAATAATAATAATTAATTTTAATTATTATAATAATTACTGTTCTTTGTGATGGTTTAAACATTTTATTTTTTTTTTAAACGAAAAAATTCCAACCGTATTTGCATCGATACCATTGGTCGCCCTCTCATTTTTTTATTATTCTGTTGAAGGTTTAAATAAAAAAATTGTGATTGTGAGCGTTTGGCTTCATACTCGTATATACATATCAACGTTTCAATCTCAGTAGGAAATTTACAACAAATTTTCATTTGGGAGTCAGGTATTTAAAAATGTTATAGTCACAGTCGAAATATTTAGAAATGTGGTAGTCATTTCCTAAGGGAGTACTAAAAACGGTAATATTATTCATATAATCCAATAAAAAATTTTTTTGTATTTTTTTGTATAATTATTTATTCGAAATATTTTTTCCGTAATCTCATCTCTTTTAAAACATTATCTTTTTCCACGTGAAAAAATGTTCCTTTAGGTACTTTTTGTGTTCTGTTCCTTATTGTGTTTTTTTTTTGTTGGTATTTAATATTCTGTGGAGGTATTTCTTTCAGGGTTGTTTTATAGTATTAATAATTTTTTCAATACAATGTTTATAGCCTTGAGAATACTGAACAAATTTCGGCAAAACGTTGGCTTGAAATAATTTGTAAAATAATTACTAGTAAAATACTTAGTTTTTCTGTTTCAAAATTTATACTTCTGTCTATTAAAAAGATTTTAAATAAAAACCGAAACGTTGGCAATGAAAGTTTAATTTGAACCTGAAGAACTGACCGAGTTCCGATAAACTTTAGTTTATATATATATACAGATTTCGTTAAACACTTTTTGCACCTTTGTTTTAGTTTCTTTTCTTGTTAACTTTTCTAATTTTCTAATTAGTGTTTTGATTATTAGTGAATCAAAACACTAAATAGAAAATTAGAAAAGTTAACAAGAAAAGAAACTAAAACAAAGGTGCAAAAAGTGTTTAACGAAATCTGTATGAAAGAAAATCTGCTCCCTAATCATACAAATATATATATATATATATATATTGAATTGAAATATGCAGCAGCCTCTGCATTTACGACTTTTTTACTGACTGTCTCTAATTTTCTGATTATTCTTTTTTCATTTTGGGGTAATCTCCAAATTAACTTTGCCAGAGACTTTTGAACTTTACCAGTTGGAATAACATATCATGACTAGTTAAACGAATAAGCAACTAATTTATTTACTTACAAGCTCAGGTAAAAATTTTGGTCTCACATTAAAAAAAAAACAAATTTCAAGCTATATAAGAAAGTGTTAAAATTTAGAAACAATTTAGAGTTAAACTAATAATTATAAATAAAAGTTAGCAGGTTTGAACAAGTTAGCAAATACAAGATTGGTAAACTTAGAGACAGTCTGTAAAAAAGTCGTAAATGCAGAGGTTGCTCCATATTTCAATTCTACTTGTTTAAAAGAAGATTTGCTGCCTACCTATACAAATATATTTACCATATATATTTATATATATATATACACTTTTTCGTTGAAAATACGATCATAAACGGACAAATATAGTTCAATATAGACAAAGAAACATAGAGAAATCAAAAGAACACAC
The DNA here is from genome assembly GCA_026182355.1 of Hermatobates lingyangjiaoensis. Lineage (NCBI taxonomy): Eukaryota > Metazoa > Arthropoda > Insecta > Hemiptera > Hermatobatidae > Hermatobates > Hermatobates lingyangjiaoensis. Next base: position 86,733 of record JAPFBL010000673.1, read on the forward strand.
TTACAGTCTCTAATTTTCGGTTTGAACCGTCTTCAGGAGAGATAACAGAGGGAAACCAAGCGCACTGGTTCAGAGACGGTTGGAGACCATGGTTATTCTCCAACCGTCTCTGAACCAGTGCGCTTGGTATCCCTTTCTTATCTCTCCTGAAGACGGTTCCTCCTGAAACCGAAAATTAAGACTTAAGTTTGTGGTTCCTTTTGATTTCCTATTTTTGTCTATAATAACCTTATTATATAATCTTTATATATATATATATATATATATATATATATATATATATATATATTCTATGTTTTGTTATTGAGGGCTAGGTCAAATAAAAGAAAATAAACTCCTTCCTAGGCCGACGTTTTGATGTATTTGTACATCATCTTCAGGGCTAAAATTAGAGTAAGAACTATAATACATTTACCAAAAACAAACTACAACTCACATAGAGAACTAACACAAATTTGTCGGCCTAGGAAGGAGTTTATTTTCTTTTATTTGACCTAGCCCTCAATAACAAAACATAGAATAGAATAGAAGAGGTCAATAACAATTTTTGAGTTTATATATATATATATATATATATATAATGGTAATTATATATAATTACCATTGTAATAGTAATTACAAATATATAATTTACCATTCGGCGATATAAAACAAAGAAAAAAATAATATGATTACTTGATCTAGGATTCTGTGTATTCTCAGTTAATGATTTGACACTTAACTCTGACATGAGGACATTATACTTTGTCACTATTGTTTACAGTGTTTTTGTTTGAATGTATTTTATTTGTCTGAAATGATTTTGTCATTCTTATATCGAAAAATGTATTGGTTATTGTTTTAATTTATTTTATTTTAGTGATGAATTTTTTATATTGTGCTATTTTCCAGTTTTTGTTTAAATAAATATAATGAATGGACCTGTAAAAGTTATTTTCATATTTTTTTGGAAATTTAGTATTGGTTGAATATACTAGTCAAAAAATAGATTCATTTTTTTTTTATTTTGTGGGGAGGGGAAGGATTTTTTGAGGGGGGGATTTTTTCCTAAACGGTAACATGTTGAAACATATCATTCTTAAAATATGTTTTAATATTTCCATTATAATGAATATAAGTCAATTGTATTATTTCTAAAACGCTTTTAAAAATTTGTAACTCTTTTTTATACTTTATATAAACCGTTTTTTCTTAATTTATTATTTAAATTTCAATTAGAATTTAAATTCTTGGCTGTTTATTTAAAAGAGTTTAATCTGTATTGATTATGTACTGAGTTGGGTTTTTGACTCTGACGAAGACCGCTTGTTACGGTTGAAAGATCTTGGTCTTGTTTTCCCATTTCATTTGTGGTTTGATCATTCATTGTTATTTTACGTGTTTATGTGAAATCTTTTTATATATATATATATATATATATATAATATATATATATGAAGTGTATAATTACTAACAGTATGGAAGTCAGAAAAGATACCAAGATGTTAATACCATCAACGATAATTGTCAGAGTTATAATAACTATATATATATATATATAAAACTTTAACATTTCTAGTCATTAATATAATATTATTTATATTAACAATTTTCTAAGCATTTATTATTAAAAAAATTACTTATTTATTTTAATTATTTTCTGTTTGACTTTGATAATATTTTAACATTAATACTTATATTATTTCTTCTGAACTTGATATAAGGTTGAAGAAGCATTTGTAAATAAAAGAGGTTGTTATGTATTATATGTATTCTTTATTTAAACCTAAATAAGTCTTAGAATTAGTAATAATACAATCCGTCATACCTTGTAAAGTTTCAGGAAAGCTCGACTGGTTTCGGGTCCGTCTAGGTGCTCTTGAAGATGGGATCCAGACGGACCCGAAACCGGTCGAGCTTTTCTATGACTTTACGAGGTATGACGGATTGTATTATTACTAATTCTAATATTACTAACCTCAGTGGAGCTAACCCATTAACTATATCTAAATAAGTTTGCTTGACTGCCGCCATATTTGTTTTTTTTTGTCTCTAACTAAACTGTTCTCTTGAAGAAATTATATTTGGTCGAAAGTAGTTTTGGAACGATTGCAAATTTTTTTATAAAATCGTTTAGGTAAATAAAGAGTTCCTTCTAGACTAAATAACCTTTCACTTTGAAAGTACTTGTGAGATGGATGGGTCGTTCAAGTACTTCTTTGACAAAACTGACAAATTTGCAAAATTCTCTGTTTTGCAACGCCACTAATGAAGAGCATCTTCACTCTGTCCAATCATTTTAATTTTTTCATACTTGAACATTTCAAAATCCAATGCTTTTTCATATTCATCCTATTCAGTTATTAGAGTAGGACACCTCTCTAACTTTCTATGTTTTTCCTGAGTTCTTTTTTTTTTTTAATTCTTGCTAGCATTGGTTAAACCTAAAGTATTTAGCTTTATAGTTAATAAAGTATAAAAATGTCTATCAAAATCAATCTGAATAAATTATCTTGGGAAAAGTGATGTGTCATAATAAGAACCATAATAAATATATATATAAAGATTTCACATAAACACGTGAAATAAAAATCAATGATCATACCACAATAAGAAATGGGAAAACAAGACTAAGGTCTTTCAACCGTAACAAGCGGTCTTCGTCAGAGTCAAAAACCCAACTGAACACTAGATGCAGAAAAAGTTTTTGACTCTGACGAAGACCGCTTGTTACGGTTGAAAGATCTTAGTCTTGTTTTCCCATTTCTTATTGTGGTTTGATCATTGATTGTTGTTTCACGTGTTTATGTGAAATCTTTATATATATATATATATATATATATATATACAATTAAAAGAAATGGTCCAGCGGACTATTTTTAAATAAAATAAATTCAAAATGCAGGAGTCGCTGCTCTGTCTTCCTGCGGGAAGACGATGTGAGTTATGTCTGTGTCTTGTGTCTTTCTGTGTGTTCCTTCGTTTTGAATTTATTTATATATATATATATATATATATAAACGTTTCACGATGAATCACAAACACAGAACTAAGGAACAAACAGACTTACTATCTCTAATTTTCGGTTGAACCGTCATCAGGAGAGTTGAGATAGGGACACCAGGCACACTTGTGAAGTGACGGTTGGAGACCAATCGTCTCTAGTATACTGATTAATCTGAACAGCAAACACTAATGTTGCAAAAACCTGAAGAAGAATAATACCAGGTCGAAATGTATGTGTTTTGGTTTTAAAAATAAAACAATTTTGTATGGTAACTTGTTCTATAAGTTTCAATTATTAAGCAAAGAAATTACTATTAGTAATTTACTAATGAAAATTACATGTTACTACAAATTACTATTAATTAGTAAACACAATATAGTAACTGATTACATTATTACACAATTAAAACTAAAAATAACACGGAATGTATATTTTGAACAATAGAAATATTAATAACAATAATTTGTTATTAAATACTATAATTAACATGAGGGGTTCTTGAGGATTTTGGTCATAAACATACAACTTCTGATTACAAGCCGACGTTTCGCCCAAAGTTTTTGGCATTTTCAAGGCTTGTTTTAAAGGAAACACTATTACCGGTCCATGCTTTTATCTACATTTGTAAATACTATAAAACGAAGTGAAAAGTTAAATCAGTGGGTTACATTCTTTACTCATGTGCATCGAATTATTGTCTAATTTCTTTACTATATATCCTTGTTACAAAGAATATGCGTAGTTTTATATTAATATTTTAAACAACACCATGGTGTCCATTAAATTGGTTATATTTGTCTTTTAACCCTTTCGCGGACCATGACGGCTATAACCATCATCACCGTTTTGTACAATTGATGCCACTTCATTACATGAAGTAGCTCTAAGAAGGATTTGAAACATGTTGACTGTTAATTGCATAGGAAGTTTGTTATATAGTTTAGATACAAAAACGAAATCCTTATTTAGGAAGATAGAGAAACTTATAAAGAAGCAAGTTTCTGCAAATACGGTTACGTTTTTAATAATAATTATATATATATATATATAAAATAAATTCAAAACGAAGGAAACACACAAAAAGACACAGACATAACTCACATCGATATTTCGACCATCGTCGTCATCAGGAGGTGTGAAGAGCGAAGAGTCCCACAGGAAGGTAGGGCGGTAGAGTCGCCTTCCTGGGGGACTCTTCGCTCTTCGCTCTTCACACCTCCTGATAACGACGATGGTCGAAATATCGATGTGAGTTATGTCTGTGTCTTTCTGTGTGTTTCCTTCGTTTTGAATTTATTTTATTTAAAAAAGTCCGCTGGACCGTTTCTTTTAATTGTATATATATATATAAGCGGACTCTGACGAAGACCGCTTGTTATGGTTGAAAGATCTTAGTCTTGTTTTCCTATTTCTTATTGTGGTAACAAGTTTTCCCATTTCTTTCAACCGTAACAAGCGGTCTTCGTCAGAGTCAAAAACCCAACTGAACACTAGATGCAGAAAACATCTGGTGAGGAGTTGAGAAGAGTGGGAGGGAAGAGTGGTATTTTAAAAGGGTGAAAGCGCAGGAAAGGACTAATGTCCAGAAAGGGATGTTTGGGGAAATAAAGGAGTACAGTAAGAAAGAGTAAAAAACTATCTACTAGCTGTCAACCCTCTTAGAAAAGGCTATTGCCCTCGTAACGAAAGTATCAAGTTTGAAGAGACCGTTAGTAATGTTTATAATATTTGATCTATTAAATTTAATTAGAGACGATTCAATAATATTTCTGAACAACATTGATTTTTCATAGGTAATAAATTTAGCTCCTGTCCAATCAATATGATGATTTTCATTTTTCATATGCAAGAATAAGGCACTACTTTTTTCCTGTCTACTTACGTTGTATTGGTGTTGTTTTACACGTGTCTTTAATGATTTACCAGTTTACTAGTGTGGTATTTGCTAATGATTAGAGAGGAAAAGGAACACTAAGTCTTCCAGAACACTAAGAACTTCCTATTTACACATAAATTATTAAATAATTTAATTCATTATCCTTATCTCATTTCCCATCATAAAAAATTTGAAAAGCCCAACTATCCTAAAAATAAATACTCTTGTCATTCCTCACTGTCTAGTTTGATGATAAAGTATAATGGTTTATATAGCAGTTTAGATTGTTTTAAATACGACATAAAGAAATTTAAAAAAGTAATAAAACAAGTACTATAGTTATCCATCATTATGATAGAGTTTGTTTAATTTCCACTGATTCAATCTTGTTTGCTTTAATTATCAATATTATTATATGTAATTCTTTATTAGTTTAATATGATTTATTTCATGTCATAAAAAACCTTTTGTTGTAAAAATATTTTATTCTGTACGGAAATGAATACATTAAAAGAATTACTTTAAAGGGAATACCTTTTTTTATCAAATGTGTATTAGTTCTATTTTGTTTACCATAGCATTATCTTTTTTACTTAATTATTCTAAATCTAAATGATAAATGTCATCTAATCAATTGTATCTATCCTTAGTAGAGGTAATACATCTTGTATAACTCTTAAATAGGACATTTTCTATTTACTATAACCCTTTTCCCTAGGACCATGATATATAACAGAAGTAATAAGAACCGAATAATACTATGAAAATACAAAATAAGAATAATACAGTAGTATAATAAAAATAATAAAATAGTTCACATATAGTAAAACTGTGTAATAATTAATAAATAATTGATCGAATGTTGGAAGGATTTTTTAATAAAACATAAATTAGGATTATAAAATAATATTTTAGAACTAAATAAATTTAATTGTAACAATATAATTAGAGAAAAAATATGAGAATAACATTGTTTAAACCAGAAATTTTTAAGGAAAATTTTGGAAAATAGGTATAATAGAGACTAAAAACTGTTTTCAATTGTTTGAAAGATACTTTTTGAATGTTATAGAAGAAATTTTGATTCAATTAATAAATTAGCTGAGCCTTGAAAACGATTACAAGGTGATTTTTTTGATTGATATATGCAGTGGTAGTTAATTTAAATATACTATTTTCCCGTTGAGGTGTAATGGTGATAAAAATATGATATTAATGTAATATAAAATATTACCGTATATAAGAGTGGACAGTCTAAGACTAAATTAATTAAACTCATAATAGTGAAAAGAAAATTAATATGTTGCCACTGACCATAATTAAGATGTTCAATACCTTCTGTATTCTTGCATTGTCATTCAATCAGCGCAATATTTAATTTAAAAGTCATATATTAACTAATTTTTTGATTTAGAATAGTTTGAAGTCATTTAAAACTATTAGAAATAAAAGTGACGCTATTATTCAGAGACGCAATTAAAATTGAAAAGTATTTGGAAAAAATGATTGGTTGAAATAAAATGAGCTATGATTGGTTGAAATGAAGACCTATGATTGGTTGAAATAAAATGAGCTATGATTGGTTAAAATAAACAAGACCCATGAATCTGACATTAACTTCCATTCAACTTTTTTTAAACATCATTTCTAATCTAATTTATACTTTGATAAGAGTAACTTTGTTTTACTGGCATCATTTAATTTATAAAATCCATATTATAAGGTTTTCACTTTATTTATTATAAGGGTTATAATAATGTCAAATATAAATAAGTTACTAGAGATATTGAATTTCAGATTATTATAACAGATAAAAGGAACTTTTTTTTATTGGCATTATTTAATTTCATAAAGTCCATATTACACGATTTCTTTTTTTATTATAAAAATCACAATAGTGTCAAAAAGTAAATACGTTATTGAGATAGTGAATCTGATATTAATTATCAAATAGTATAACAAATTATACTATCACTTGTTACTGCCATCCCATACTTCCTTATGATGTACATATTAAGAAAGTAGAGGAGTACATTCTATTTGTTCAATAGGAAGTACATACTCTTGAACTTCATAAAATTAAATACAATTTCTCGAAGGGCTACTATACTTCATTATTATCCAATCTATCGGAATTTAGTTGAGACACTTCATATTCATTCTCGATATAAATTATTGCACTAATTATTTCTAACATATTATTTCGCTTGTCATTGATCATTATGTACCTCAAATTAAAACATATAATACTCCAACTCATCCAAAATGGTTCTCCTGGAATTATTAAATAAAACAAAATTAAATAAGAATTATTAAATTAAATAAAAAAAAGATCTACAATTTACTCTTAAAAAAACTGGTGATAACTACTACAATAAATATTCAACTTTTAGACCTGAATGTAAAACTTTATTTCAGGAATGTTACAACAGATTTTTAGCTGATTCTCTGAGAGAGAAATATTTTGTAAAAAGATTTTTCTAAAAAATTGTTTTTGTGGGTATGGATTTATTCTATATTTCTTGTGAATCATGAAACCGAATAATGTTTATATCTACATATACCCATAAATGATTAAACCACAATAAGAATGGGAAAACAAGACTAAGATCTTTCAACCGTAACAAGCGGTTTTCGTCAGAGTCAAAAACCCAACTGAAACACTAGATGCAGAAAACATCTGGTGAGGGGTTGAGAAGAGTGGGAGGGAAGAGTGGTATTTTAAAAGGTAGTGGTATTTTTATTTATATACCCACAAGTAGAAGTGGTCAAAATTTTATTCATTATTAGTGATGAATCACTAGTCAGTTTTTGGAACTATCTGATTCTCGAATTTCTTACTATTGCAAAAATAGCACTTCACACATTGCTGCCATTTCCCATTACCTACTTATGTGAAACTGGATTTTCCCTTTAAACTGCCATAGAAACCAAATACCGAAGTAGACTTAATGCTGGGGTTAACTTTACAATCAAACTTTCAACTATAAAGCCAAAAATGATTACAAAACAAACTTTGTGTTAAAATTGCTAGTAATTCTGTTTTATGTGTTTGGTACTTGTGGAAAATATAAAAATTAAAATCTTTTAGTTTTGAATTTTTTTTCTCGATAAATACACATTGCAGTAATATTACTTTTTTAATTGTTTTTAAACATACATATTATTTATAAAGGCATATGAAAATATTTATATTATGATTGTATAAAATCATTAGAATCTGGGGTTCCCGGGAAAGTTACTGGAACCAAAAAAAAAAAAAAAAAAAAAAAAAAAAAAAAAAAAAAACTCTGCTCTAGTGCAGGGGTTTTCAGATTCCCTTGGCCCAATCACCCCTCTCATCATTTCGCATAATGCCATTCGCCCACCCCCTCTTCTTACCCGGGTAGTATTATACACTTTTACAACTTTCCATTGTTGTTGGAAAGAATTTAAAGAAAATTTACAACAGAACTTAACAAATTAAATGCTAATTACAATTATTGATGTATATATAAAATATGAATTCAATCAAAGTCGAAACACTCACACCACGTCAGAATTGGAGTCAGCTGGAGGTCCAGCCCTCGCTTGCGATTATGCCTCGTATATAACTATTTAATATATCAACAAATAATATTTGTTATAGTAAAAAGTTTTAGAATGATCATATTAAATTAAGTAAAATATTAACAGTTGGATGTTGGAGTCAGCTGAAGGTAAAAAATTGATACATAAAATATATATTTGATATAATTATCAAATCTATGTTTTATATAGATGATAATCTATTTATAATCTATTCATTTGTAGATGATAAAAGACCGAAGAAATGAAAAAAAAGAGATATTTAAAGATCTTTCTATTATTTAGATATAAATTAATTTATTTCAGGAATTTATTGTTCCGTTTATTTAAAAGCGATTACATAAAGATAATTACCCAATACGTTTAATTGTGAGTTCGGTTGGTTCGGCATCATATGGCTTGTCGAAATGGTTAGTAAGTATTTTAAGCCCCTTAATGGGAAAAATTTCAGGCAGCCATATAAAAACAATGTGGATTTAATTAAAAAAATAAAAAGCGTCAACATGAACAAAAATTATAGATTAATCAGTTTCGATGTGAAGTCTCTTTTTACGAATGTACCTGTAACTGATCTGTTGAGCTTACTCCAGGAGGAATTAATTAATTATTCCCTTCCCCTTCCATCTACCACTATAATAGAGTTAATTAAGTTACGTGTGGTAGATTGTCATTTTCAATTTGAAAATTATTATTATATACAAAAATTTGGTCTTGCTATGGGTAACTGTTTATCCCCCCTCCTAAGTAATTTATATATGGAGTTTTTTGAGAGTAAAATGTTAAGCTCAATTTTGGCCAAAAAATGTTAAATGATATAGATATGTTGACGATATTCTTTGCATTTGTCCCAATTCTTTAAATAAAGTTGATTTCCTAACAAAATTGAATTCATTAGTGCCGACAATCAAATTCACAATGGAAGAAGAAATAAGTGGTAATTTGCCCTTCTTAGATGTCCTGATCCATAGGTTACCTAATGAGTTACGCTTTAGTGTATATAGAAAACCTATGAATGTACTTGCATACGTTCACTTTTATTCTTCGCATCCAAAAAATGTTAAAATTTCTGTTTTTAGAAATATGTTTTTGAGGGCATTAAGAGTTTGCTCCCCCGAATTCCTTAATGAAGAGATTAATAACATTAGGTCAATTGCCCTTTCATTAAAATACCCCTCTTCTTATATCGATTTAGCTTTGAAGGGTGCTAAAAAAACTTTCTCTAATACTTCAAAAGAGCCCCTTTTATTATCAAATTCTATAGTTTTGCCATACCACGAATCATTGGACCCACTTCCAAGATTAGCCAAACAACTTGATTTTAATATAGTGTTTTCTAATCGTAATAACGTGGGTAATATGTTAATAAAAAACTCTCCCAGCGAATTGGAGTCCGCTGGTATTTATAAAATTCCGTGCAAAAATTGCCATAAAATTTATATTGGTCAAACTGATAAATCATTAAAGACACGTGTAAAACAACACCAATATAACGTAAGTAGACAGGAAAAAAGTAGTGCCTTATTCTTGCATATAAAAAATGAAAATCATCATATTGATTGGACAGGAGCTAAATTTATTACCTATGAAAAATCAATGTTGTTAAGAAATATTATTGAATCGTCTCTAATTAAATTTAATAGATCTAATATTATAAACATTAGTAACGGTCTCTTCAAACTTGATACTTTCGTCACGAGGGCAATAGCCTCTTCAAAGAGGGTTGACAGCTAGCGGATAGTTTTTTACTTTTTCATACTGTACTCCTTTGTTTCCCCAAACATCCCTTTCTGGACATTAGTCCTTTCCTGTGCTTTCATCCCTTTTAAAATACCACTCTTCCCTCCCACTCTTCTCAACTCCCCACCAGACGTTTTCTGCTTCTAGTGTTCAGTTGGGTTTTTGACTCTGATGAAGACCGCTTGTTACGGTTGAAAGATCTTAGTCTTGTTTTCCCATTTCTTATTGTGGTTTGATCATTGATATATATATATATATATATATATATATATATATATATATATATATACGGTACTATTTTCTTGACCACAAATTACTAACAAACACTTTTTCCTCTTCTCGGAATTTGGTCAGGGTAAATATATGGAATCACCTTTTTGCCAACGTTTCGTCTTTATTTTAAGACATCCTCAGGGCTATAAACTAACAAAAAAATCTGGAGTGGCCTACACTTTACTTTACTATAAGTAACTCAATGTCAAATTTCTTGAGTATATAAAACATAACGTATCATTTAAGCATAACGTAAACATCTAAATGGTATATAATTATTAGCCTTTCATTCCTGAGATAGTACAGATAGTGATTGAAGGACATATCAATTTATAAGCTTATTTTTGTACATCACAAATAATTTATTATTTGCAAATAATTTCATTAGTATAACTACAGCAGTAATAACATTTTTGGAAAACCAAAGTGAACATTTCTTGAAACGATTTATTCTCCTACAAGAGAATGGCTTTCGTTCAAACAGCCAGTGGATTACTCACATCGTTTACTTGACATCCTTCTACATTGAATATTAAAGTAAAATTTTAAAGTTTAAAACAGGAAAATACCCTTTTTTTCTCTGAAAAACATCTTAAACAGCGAAGAAAATGTTATTTTAAAGTGCTTTGTTAATTAAAGATGTACGATAATTACATTTATTAATCTCTAAACGAAAGATTCCAATTATGAATTATCATTTACATTTTTGGTCTTTTATAGAATTATTATACTGAGAATTTTAATCTTTAAAATAATAATAATAATAAGCTTCTTAGTATTTAATAAGATCATTTTCCTTCCCCTTTGTCAAATAACATATATACGAATTTTTTCTGAGTGAGTGTTATTATTTTTCTGCACAATATTATTCCTCTTACATCTCATATAAGTCAATAAACAATTTAAATTATCTTTATAAATAAAATAATGATTTTGTCTGTACATTGCTTGAAACTGACTCATTTCAAGTTTTCTTTACGTTTCATACATGGAGAAACGAATCCACCCTTAGAAAAATTTCTGTCGGTTTGTCGGTTTGTCGGTTTGTCCGCAAAACTTTGTCACAGGTAACTCAGCTACATAAGACATATAAAGCTGAAACTTTTACAGTAGTTTTGTGTAGGTCTAACTTAAAATATAGGCTATGACTTGATTGGAAATTCAACGTAGAAGTGAAGTTATGGACGTTTAACGCAAAAATGTTTGTCACAAGTAAACTCAGCACCATAAGACATAGTGAGCTGAAACATTGACACTGGATTTGTGTGTGCCTAACTTAAAATATGGGCTCTAAATAGATTATTAATTCAGTACAGAAGCGAAGTTATGGGGCTTTTAGCTGTATTTTCCTAACTTCACAGACAAGTTTGTTTTGAAAATACACAGGTGTGGCAAGTAGGTATTGTTAGTTGATTTTAATTTCAATTGAGCACATGAATATATTGCGTATTTGACATCATTGAAATGGTGTTTCACAGAGTTAAGGATGTACTATCTATTGAGAATAAATGTTTTGTAAACGAGCAATTCTCAACTCTTAATATGAACAGGGAGGAAAAATCAACAAACAAGTTCTTACGCTATATGAAGCCGAGGAAAGAACTTACAAGTCAGTAAAGAGATTGGATTAGTGACGAAGAAGCAGTTCATTATCTAATTGAATTTCTTGACTCTGAATTTATTTCTCCTGGACTGCCTGCTCATGAGTAAAAACTTAAAGTAGAGCACCAATCATGCTACAATTTAGTAGCAGTAACAAATTTCATGTTACGAAAACATGAGTGCCCAAAACTGTGCAACGGGGACACGACTCTGAGTTCGTGCTCTACACAGATATGCCATAGAGGCGGACATAATGACTGGATGTGGTATTGGGGAGTCTTCCGAATCACTGTCTGTTTCCATTCAAATGATGGCAAGGTCCCCTCAGAGTCTATTTCGCAATGACGTTAACTAAGTCGCAAAGGGAGACTTTATCTAACGCAGGAATTCAAGTTAGCGAAACCAAGTTTTTCTCACATGGTCAACTGTAGTTTACTTGCTCAATAGTCAGAGGTTTCAACTGACTGTTCTTCCATGAACCTGAAGGACAGACAGCTAATGTAGTGTATACAGAGGCATTTGTTTAACACTGTACTAATAATCGTGTTTTCTACTATTCTATAATTTCTAATTATAGTATTAGTATAATACTATAATTGATATGTTGGAATACCAAGTATAATAGAATTTTTGATTCCGTCAAAGACGGGTACATTTGCTAGTTCCTTTATAAATATCAATTTTATCTCAGTGGATTTGCTAAAAAAATTTCTAAGTCAATGTAAACAATGTAAAAAAATACAACAAATTCGACAAGTATAGCAGGTGATCTCTTAGTCTAGGGTAAACAAAGAGTTTTTATATCGTTATTGCTCTTTCCGTAATTGAAACTTTATGATTTTTTTTGTGAATTGTTAATTTTTTGTTCCATTTTTGGTCAAATTTTCATTATTTTTTAATGAGCCGTTTCGCGTCAAAAAATCATTTTCTGAAAACAGAAATCGTACTGTAACGCCCTTTTAGTGAATGTAATTTCGAAAAAAATATCTCAACTCATTCTCCACATAATGTTCTATTTTAAGGCATAGTTTCATTGTGATCTGTCTAACAGTATGGTTTGTATCGCTCTCACAAGGTTTGAGATTGAATTAAAAGTCAAAATTTTTACATTTTAGTGAAAAAAATATATTTTCAGTTGTTTTAAAATTCTGAATATATTTTTCGTTTGTTGTGTTTGTAACTCAAAGATAATGTCAAAAATTTCAAAAACTTGTGGATTACCCGTTTAGGAGAAATAAATGTTTTAAAAAAAACGGTTTTTAGCAAAAAATGTGACTTTCCCAGATGCATAATTCTTCCCAAACAATAGGGATCTTCGTCTTTATGGGGCCCATTTTTGTGTAAAATATAACATTTGATCCATCAAAGATTCTGGACCGTAGCGTGGTATCAAGCAATGCTAACACACTCACCCACCCACACACACACAGACATCATCGTAAAAACGTCATAAAACGACTTCTGGGACCTCAAAACATGTAATTTCGTCAAAATCTCGAGATCGAATTTTTTCACGATCACTATACTTTACTTATAGTAAAGTAAAAAAAAACAATAAACAATGGACACTTGTCATTTATACTTTTAGAAACATCTTGAGTAAGTTTTTTCAATTTATTATCATGTTTCTATAGTATAAATGACAAATGTCCATTGTTTATTGTTTTTTTTTTGTTAGTTTATAGCCCTGAGGATGTCTTAAAATAAAGACGAAACGTTGGCTAAAAGGTGATTCCATATATTTACCCTGACCAAATTCCGAGAAGAAGAAAAAGTGTTTGTTATATATATATATATTATATATATATATATATATATATATATATTAAACTATAGCTTAGTTAGTCCTTAAATAGTGTTAGAATGTGTAGTTATGAAAAGAAAAGTTCAGGCCAGTTGATTTTTTTTACTAATTATTATTTTTTGGCATCAATTACTAATTAATATTAATAATTAATTCAACAAATTAATAATCCTCTGATACATCAGTTTTCTCAATCTCTTAGTCATCTACATATGATAATTTGAATAACATTTCACTAATTTCTGTATTTTTTAGACTTCTTTTAGCCATTATTCTAGATTTATAATTGATAAAATATCTATAAAATAGAAAAAAAATTAGTAATTTAAAATGTGTAAGTCAAAATTCAGATGATAAACCGGGTTTACTTCTTGTGAAACAACAACAAAGGTTCATATAGGGCGCACGCGAAGTACAACCCCACCCATCAATAGCTGAGAGCGCACTGACATTGTGATACTGACATTGTATCTTTTAGGAGAAATGACATAGTTGCTACTGAAATCTGTACAAAATTCCCACTGAGTGGGCTAAAGCAGTGCACAACATACACACCTTGAGGGTCAAGCTAGCTCAGTGGTTATGTAGTCGCCTCTGACCTGATAGGACCGGGGTTCGATCTCCACCTAGCCCTCGATTTAGTCACGCGGGAGGTGAATAAATCTGAGTACGTCGTCCCTCAGATCAGAGAAGGACGTTAAACGTCGTTCCCGAGCCTGTAAGATGTCAGGTACTCGTTAAAGATCCCCACTCTAAATACATTTGAGTTAGGCAAAATTTAGTACTCCCACTGTAGAATCAATCTTCATTGTGTGGTATCACAAAGGGCCAATGCTCGGCCTAAGTGTGTTCCCTTGTGGGACTGCCACTGCAACCTAACCTAACATACACACCTTTAATATCTTTGCCCTAAATAGCATTGGAACACGACGGCATGGCACGTTTGGGCCATTTTATGCAGGCTAAGAAAAGGACGGATATAGACGTCTGTCGGTTTTGTGCATGGCGAGTTTTCCTTGGTGGATCTCGAAAGGGTTAATTGTATAACTACATTATTAACCTTTCATGATATATTAAAGAAGCTTTAACGAAAGTCAATTGTCCTTTTTAATTATATAATTAAATTATTAATTTTCATGATATATGATATAATTTTTGAATGATATAACCAACTATTAAATAAATTATAACTTTATTGATAAACTTTGGGGTTCTGCCAAACCTTCAAATATTCGTCTTATACAAGCCAACCAATCAAAAATACTCAGAAAACTCTCGCATCTCCCATTTTACGTCCCAAATATAATCATTCACCGAGATCGAGATCTTAAAGTCCCCTTCGTTCTCAACTATGCAAAAGACCGCTACAAAAAATTCCACAGTAAACTCTCAACTCATCCAAACCCACTTGCTCAAAATCTTTCCCAACTAGTAATCCCCACAAACCCCACAAAGAAGACTAAAACGGCAATGACCACGTGACTTTCTGTCGTCATAAAGCTTAAACATAGTTACGGAGTGCCACCAATGGGTGTCCACCCCCAATTTCCGTCACATAATCAAAAAAGCTAAAGGAATAACCCTGAAATCAAAAATTACTTCTAAATACATGAAATTGTAGTCGAAGTATCAAGGAAAAAAAACTTGATTGATAGATAAACTGTTCGAAATATCGACATGTAGAAATTATTTTTTTTTTTTGTGTTCAATATAATTATTGTATTAAATATATTTATATTTTTTTGTCCTTATCAAGATTATTAGGTTGTTGACTGTTGGTCTAAAAGAGTGGAAAATCTGGTCACTAATTCAACAAGAGCATGTTGTTTATCTCTTAACTAGAATAAACACAGATTGAACCCAAGATAGGAATCATTCGAAGCCCAATCCATAGCTTTCTGACCCCTTCATAGTGTACCTTGTGTTCATTCAGTTTAAACATAAATTACTCCTCTCTCTCTCTCTCTCTATATATATATATATATCAACAATTATTTGATAAGTGTCATGATTCAAAATTGCAGCATCGTCAAATAAAGTAAGTCAATTATCATAATTGTATAATTAAAAAAATCTGGAGTGGCCTACACTCAACTATACTATAAATAACTTAATGTCAAATTCTTTGAGTATATAACACATAACGTCTCATTTAAGCATAACGTAAACATCTAAATGGGATAAGATTATTAGTCTTTCATTCCTGAGGTAGTAAAGATAGTGATTGAAGGACATATCAATATATAAGCTTAATTTTGTGCATCACACAGCTGATCAAATAATTTCATTAGTATAACTACAGAAGTAATAACATTTTTGAAAAACCAAAGTGAACATTTCTTGATACGAAATATTCTCCTACAAGAGAACATGGCTATTGTTCAAATAGTCAGTGGATTTCTTACATTGTTTACTTGAAATTCTTCTACATTGATTATTAAAGTAAAATTTTCAAATTTAAAACAGGAAGATACCATTTTTTTCTCTGAAAAACAACATAAACAGCGAAGAAAATGTTGTTTTAAGATGATTTATAATTGAAGATGTACGATAATTACATTTATTAATCTCTAAACGAAAGATTTCAATTTTGAATTATCTTTTACATTTTTTGTTTTTTACAGAATTATTATCCTGGGAATTTTATGATGGCTTCTTAGTATTTAATAATATCGTTTTCCTTCCCCTTTGTCAAATAACATATATACGAATTTTTTCTGAGTGAGTGTTATCATTTTCCTGCACAATATTATTCCTCTTACGTCTCATATAAGTCAATAAACTTTTAAATTGTTCCTTTATAAATATCAATTTTATCTCAGTGGATTTGCTCAAAAAATTTTTAAGTCAATGTAAACAATGTAAACAAATATAAAAAATTCGACAAGTATAGCAGGTGATCTCTCAGTCTAGGATAAACAAACAGTTTTTATAGCGTTATTGCTCTTTCCCGTAATTGAAACTACCTGATTTTTACTTTACTATAAGTAAAGTATAGTGATCGTGAAAAAATTCGATCTCGAGATTTTGACGGAATTACATGTTTTGAGGTCCCAGAAGTCATTTTATGACGTTTTTACGATGATGTCTGTGTGTGTGTGGGTGGGTGGGTGAGTGTGTTAGCATTGCTTGTTACCACGCTACGGTCCAGAATCTTTGATGGATCAAGTTGATATTTTACACAAAAATGGGCCTCATAAAGACAAAGATCCCTATTGTTTGCGAAGAATTATGCATGATGGGAAAGTCACTTTTTTTGCCAAAAACCGTTTTTTTTAAAACATTTATTTCTCCTAAACTGATAACCCTAGAGTTTTGAAATTTTTACATTATCTTTGAAGTTACAAATCGAACAAACGAAAAATATATTCAGAATTTTAAAACAACAGGAAATATTTTTTTTTCAATAAAATGTAAAAATTTTGACTTATAATTCAATCTCAAACCTTGTGAGAGCGATACAAGCCATACTGTTTGACGGACAAAGATAAAACTATGCCTATAAATAGAACATTATATGGACAATGAGTTGAGATATTTTTTTCTAAAATTACATTCGCTAAAGGGGCGTTACAGTACGATTTGTGTTTTCAGAAAATGTTTTTTTGACGCTAAACGGCTCGTTAAAAAATAATGAAAATTTGACCAAAAATGGAACAAAAAATTAACAATTCATTAAAAAAAAAATCATGAAGTCTCAATTACGGGAAAGAGCAATAACGATATAAAAACTCTTTGTTTACCCTAGACTAAGAGATCACCTGCTATACTTGTCGAATGTTTTGTATTTTTTTACATTGTTTACATTGACTTAGAAATTTTTTGAGCGAATCCACTGAGATAAAATTGATGTTTCTAATGGAAAAATTAAAATATATTATTGACTTATAAGAGATGTAAGAGGAATAATATTGTGCAGGTAAATGATAACACTCATTAAAAAAAAATTCGTATATATGTTATTTGACAAAGGGGATGGAAAATGATCTTATTAAATACTAAGAAGCCATAAAATTCCCAGTATAATAATTCTGTTAAAAACCAAAAATGTAAAAGATAATTCAAAATATAAATCTTTCGTTTAAAGATTAATAACTGTAATTATCGTACATCTTTAATTAACAAATCACCTTAAAACAACATTTTCTTCGCTGTTTAAGATGTTTTTCAGAGAAAAAAAGGGTATTTTACTGTTTCAAATTTGAAAATTTTACATTAATATTCAATGTAGAAGGATGTCAAGTAAACGATGTAAGAAATCTACTGGCTATTTGAACAATAGCCATGTTCTCTTGTAGGATAATATTTCGTTTAAAGAAATGTTCACATTGGTTTTTCAAAAATGTTATTACTGCTGTAGTTATACTAATGAAATTATTTGCAAATAATAAATTATTTGTGATGTACAAAAATAAGCTTATAAATTGATATGTCCTTCAATCACTATCTGTACTACCACACGAATGCAATGCTAATAATTATATCCCATTTAGATATTTATGTTATGCTTAAATAATACGTTATGTTTTATATACTCAAGAAATTTGACATTGAGTTACTTATAGTAAAGTAGAGTGTAGGCCACTCCAGATTTTTTTTTATGAATTGCTAATTTTTTGTTCCATTTTTGGTCAAATTTTCATTATTTTTTAATGAACCGTTTAGCGTCAAACAAACGTTTTCTGAAAACAGAAATCGTTCTGTAACGCCCCTTTAGCGAATGTAATTATGCAAAAAATTATCTCAACTCATTCTCCACATAATTTTCTATTTTTAGGCAGAGTTTCATTTTGATCCGTCAAACAGTATGGCTTGTATTGCTCTCACAAGGTTTGAGATTGAATTATAAGTCAAAATTTTTACATTTTATTGAAAAAAAAAATATTTCCCGTTGTTTTAAAATTCTGAATATTTTTTCGTTTGTTCCATTTGTAACCTCAAAGATAATGTCAAAATTTCAAAACTCTAGGGTTATCAGTTTAGGAAAAATAAATATTTTAAAGAAAACAGTTTTTGGCAAAAAAAGTGACTTTCCCATCATGCATAATTCTTCCCAAACAATAGGGATCTTCGTCTTTATGGGGCCCATTTTTGTGTAAAATATCAACTTGATCCATCAAAGATTCTGGACCGTAGCGTGGTAACAAGCAATGCTAACACACTCACCCACCCACACACACACAGACATCATCGAAAATCTTCATAAAACGACTTCTGGGACCTCAAAACATGTAATTCCGTCAAAATCTCGAGATCGAATTTTTTCACGATCACTATACTTTACTTATAGTAAAGTAATAATTAGCACCTTCCTAGCATAGGCAATTATTAAATAAGCTACAAAGAAAGTCATTTGTCATTATTTTTAATTGTATAACTACATTATTAATCTTTCATGATATATTGAAGAAGCTATAATGGAAGTCAATTGTTATTCTTTTTAATTATATAATTAAATATTTAACTTTCATGATATATGATATAACTTTTTTTGAGGCTTGAGGTCTAATGATTTGAAACAAATCCTTTTGCCAACGTTTCGACATATATTTATGCCATCTTCAAGACTACAACATGTTTGTTTTACAATTAGCACTACTATTACTACTATTTTGGTTATTTATTACATTTTACATGTACAGTAACAGAGAGATATTGATTGATAAATCCGTTATTTCGACTATAGATTATTTTACATTGACATAAGGATATTTTTAGTATTATTTTATTGGTTTTACAATTATTTTGTTAGCATAGAAATCAATATTTGATTACCTTGGAAATCTCATAAATTAGAAATTGGAATTTAGATTCCTATTGGAATTAGACTATCACAAAATCTAATTTCATGATATAGCCAACTTTTAAATAACCTATAAAAAAGATAATTGTTCTTTTTTTACTTGTATAAAACTTATTATTATCAGTATTTTTTCAATGCTTTTAGTTATTTATTTGCCTTAATTGCCTTACCGATGTTAATATGATTAACAACTTGAAAACCAAGTATTTTTGTTTAATAAAAATAATTAAAAGTATTAAAATTGAAGCATAATTAAATTAATTATGTCAGAGACGTTAAATTATCAACCATGTAACAAAATCAATTGCATTTTTATCCATTTCTTGATATAATTTCTCATTATATTATAATTATTATATTATATTATAATTATATTATTATATTATAATACAAATTATATTTACTATTTGCCTTATCTATAATTATTCAATTCGGAAATTTATAATAAAAATGATAAGAAAACTGTAGTGGCATAAACTTAACTTTACTATAAGTAAAGATAATAAAGTTGTTAACAACCAACTTGTTTGACTACCATCCATCGCTCGATGGAGTGTTTGATTGGGGTTAACTTTTTCATTCAATGTAAACAATGTAAATAAATGTAAACAAATCCGACCAGTAGGGCAGGTAATTCATTATTCCAAAAACAAAATTTCAGTTTTTACAGTGTATTTCTCCCTATATAACAATCGGAATTTTATGATTTTTTTTATAATTTGCTAATCTTAGATTAAATTTTAACAACGAAATGTCATTGCTGTTGGTTTAGTGTTAAAAAAACACGTTCTGAATTTGTAAGAAGGGATTATAATTTATATTTCTCTTTCTTATTAATGTAATTTTAAAACAAAATACTGAAACTCATCCTGATATAATGTGCTATGTTTAGGTATAAAAGGATATGTACATGAAATAGACTGTTTAACTTATGCTCTATTAAATGCTAATTAGGGAATATAATGAGGGCTAATTACGATGACTTTGATTTAGAGCTGTAATTTAATTGAAGCAATTAGATATACTCAATATATATATATATATATATATATATATAACAGATTCAATAATATATCGACCGTTTGATAGAATAGGTGTGTTCTCTAATCGGGGTTCGGTCAATTTTCCAGGATAAAAAATCAAACTCTCGTTGCCAACGTTTCGGTTTTATTTAAAACCTTTTTCATAGGTCTACAAACAAAGGATAATAAGAAATCACATATCAACATCAAACATATACACAATATGAAAATAGATTGTTACAACTTATGAATATTACAAGCAGAAATATTTCAGAGATAGATAAAACAATATTACTTACAGAATTAAGAATTTTTTAACTAAGAAAATGAAATTTACATTATTTAAAGGAACAACAATGTTAGCCGGACAAAACCTTCGACTAAACTAATAAGATAACATTACAAATAACCTCAACACTGTTCACTCAAGGGAACTAAATAAATCAAATTTCACTAAACCTCAGCACAACACTCCAGAATAAATATTACTTAAATTAGTAATATCACTTCTATGATTAATCGAACTTAGATCCTTTTTAATATATAACATCTCAAGTGTCTTCCTTCTTTGCTCATCTTTTTCTTTTTCTATTATAGTTGTATCTTCAAAATCGAACGTGTGACCTTCGTTTATGGCATGCCCAGCTAAGGCTGTTGCATTACTTTTATTTGTTCTTATGGAATAATTATGTTGGTACAACCTTTCTTTGAGAAAACGACTAGTTTCACCATAGTAACACTTGTCACAGTCTTTACATTTGATGGCATAAATGAGGTTACTTTGTAACTCCTTCGGTATTTTTTCTTTCAAATTTGAAAATAAAGATTTATTTTTTCTTTTATTATAAAATGCTAGTGTAACTTCAGGTACGTTTCGTTTGAACACTTTTCTAATTGATTGTGATAAGCCCTCAACATAAGGAAATTTGAAATACTTCCTATTTATAACTTCTAGTTCAGCATGATCTTCATTTGAATGTGCTGGTTGCTGTCTTAAATATCTTAACCAATATCGTTCAACTAAGTTCTTCGGATAACAATTTTTCTGTAACAATAATTTCACCCTTTTCTTATTTTCATTTAGAAAAAGAAAAGGGTGAAATTCTGCTTGTAATATTCATAAGTTGTAACAATCCATTTTCATATTGTGTATATGTTTGATGTTGATATGTGATTTCTTATTATCCTTTGTTTGTAGGCCTATGAAAAAGGTTTTAAATAAAACCGAAACGTTGGCAACGAGAGTTTGATTTTTTATCCTGGAAAATTGACCGAACCCCGATTAGAGAACACACCTATATATATATATATATATATATATATATGATTGGTTATACACGACTGAATATTGTCGATCGATGATCTTCTTCTCCAACTTTTCAAGTTTGCGGAAAATTAATTTTTCGTTGTGAGAACAACGGTTCAAGGAATGAATTCTTCTTGTCGACGCGTTTCGACTGTCTACTGCAATCATTTTCAAGACACAAAACAGGTGGGCTACCGGTCTCCTTATATAGCCGAGAGTCAGGGGGGTGAGCGATGATTGGCTGTGTTATTGTGGTTCTTCCTTCTCATTGGTTATTGGTTTGGCCTATTTCTGGGGCTTGT
This sequence comes from Hermatobates lingyangjiaoensis, assembly GCA_026182355.1. Lineage (NCBI taxonomy): Eukaryota > Metazoa > Arthropoda > Insecta > Hemiptera > Hermatobatidae > Hermatobates > Hermatobates lingyangjiaoensis. Next base: position 109,011 of record JAPFBL010000673.1, read on the forward strand.
TCTCCGAGTAGCTTGAGTACTCTTGACATCCCAGTTTGTTGTCTATTGATTATAGGGCTATTTTTGGATATTTCTATTGCTTCATAGATTGGGAGTCTATTGTAATCATTGGTTTGCCTGATGATGGTGGTGTTTTCTGTAAGGTCCTGGCGGGATAGGTCGGAATTGTGTGCTTGTCTGGTATGGTTCTTTATAGCTCCTGATTGAAGGTGCATGGTGAGGCGTCTGGAAAGCGTAGTCTTCGTCATGCCGATATACTTGGCGTTAGTTGAACCGTTGTTCTCACAACGAAAAATTAATTTTCCGCAAACTTGAAAAGTTGGAGAAGAAGATCATCGATCGACAATATTCAGTCGTGTATAACCAATCATGTATAAAGGAAGGACTGCTACCGAAGTACACTAATATATATATATATATATATTATTAAATTTGATGGCATATTCTGCATTCACGATTTTCTTACTTATAGCTTCTATTTTCCTTACAAGTTATAAGTAAGAGAATCGTGAATGCAGAATCTGCCATCAAATTCAATAATACATGGTTGAAAGAGGACTTGCTGCCGAAATACACTAATATATATATATATATATATATGGCAGCAGGTCTTCCCTTAAGCATATTAGCTTTATTATTATAAGCATTAGACTTAATTAATTTTAGTTTATACCTGAGGATGGCGAATGAGAGCCGAAAGCTTGTACGTATTTTTATTTAGTTTGTTAATTTAGTGATTAAAACAGTGATTAAAATTTAGTTTTTCGTGTATGACCTATGTTTATTGTGTGTGTTAATGTCTTTTGCTAACCTTCTTTGGAAGCTACCAGAGTCTCACCGTAAAGTGATACGAAAACTAGAGAGTGTCAACAAGAAACTGGTCAATGCAGAAGCTGCTGCTTATTTTAATAATATATATATATATATATATATATATATATATATAGGTGTATTATCTAATCGGGATTTGTTCAAATTTTCTAGGTTCATAAATCAAAACTCTCATTGCCGACGTGTCGGTTTTATTTTAAAACCTTTTTCATAGGTATCTTCTCCATATACTCTTCTTATATCCTCATAAAAACCCATATTTCTTCTTATATAAAACCAAAATTGGGTTAAATATGGGTTTTTATGAGGATATAAGAAGATACCTATGAAAAAGGTTTTAAAATAAAACCGAAACGTCGGCAATGAGAGTTTGATTTTTGAACCTAGAAAATTTGACCGAATCCCGATTAGATAATACACCTATTCTATCAAATGGTCGATATATTATTGAATCTGTTGTATATATATATATATATATATGATGTAATTTTTTTTGAGGTTTGAAGACCAATGATTAAAACTAGTCCTTTTGCCGACGTTTCGACATATATTTATGTCATCTTCAGGGCTTGGAATCTGTTTATGTTGCAGCATTCCTATTTAATACTGTTTCATGATGGTTACTCATGAGTAAACCAATTGGAAATCTGTTTATGTTGCAGCATTCTTATTTAATACTGTTTCATGATGGTTACTCATGAGTAAACCAATTGGAAATCTGTTTATGTTGCAGCATTCTTATGCATTCTTATTTAATACTATTTCATGATGGTTAAAAAAAACATGAGTAACCATCATGAAACAGTATTAAATAAGAATGCTGCAACATAAACAGATTTCCAAGCCCTGAAGATGACATAAATATATGTCGAAACGTCGGCAAAAGGACTAGTTTTAATCATTGGACCTCAAACATCAAAAAAAATTACATCATATAAATATTGGGTCAAGAAAACAAATCATGATGAATATATATATATATTTATATATATTGCTTAGAATCCACCCTTAGAAAAATTTATGTCTGTCGGTTTTCCCGCAAAATTTTGGCACAAGTAAACTTAGCCACCATAAGGCATAGTAAGGTGAAACTTTGAATGTAGGTTCGTGTATGTCTAATTTAAAATCTAAGCTTTGAATCGATTGTAAATTCAACGGAGAAGGCGAAGTTACGGAGTTTTAAGTTGGAATATCTGTCTATTCCAGTTTATGATGAATTATTCAAATAAATATTGAAGAAAACAGTGAGTAATATTTTATTTTACAAATAGTAGCATTGAACAGAAAGACGAACCTCACGAGGGCAATAGCCTCTTCAAAGAGGGTTGACAGCTAGCAGATAGTTTTTTACTTTTTCTTACTGTACTCCTTTGTTTCCCTAAACATCCCTTTCTGGACATTAGTCCTTTCCTGCACTTTCACCCTTTTAAAATACCACTCTTCCCTCCCACTCTTCTCAACTCCTCACCAGATGTTTTCTGCATCTAGTGTTTCAGCTGGGTTTTTGACTCTGACGAAGACCGCTTGTTACGGTTGAAAGATCTTAGTCTTGTTTCCATTTCATACTGTGGTTTGATCATTGATTGTTATTTAACGTATTTATTTGAAATCTTTATATATATATATATATAATACACTTTTTTTCGTTGGATATACGATCCAAAACGGACAAATATAGTTCAATATAAACAAAGAAACATAGAGAAATCAAAAGAACACACTTACAGTCTCTAATTTTCGGTTTGAACCGTCTTCAGGAGAGATAAGAGAGGGAAACCAAGCGCACTGGATCAGAGACGGTTGGAGACCTATATATATATATATAAATGATGAAACCACAATATAAAATGGGAAAACAAGACTAAGATCTTTCAACCGTAACAAGAAGTCTTCGTCAGAGCCAAAAACCCATTTCATATTGTGGTTTGATCATTGATTGTTATTTCACGTGTTTATGTGAAATCTTTATATATATATATATATATAATATATATATATATATATATATGAGATCACGCATAACGATATAATACTGAGTATAATATATATATATATATATATATATATTATATATAATATATATTAGGCTTATGTATTATATATTAAGATAGTTATTATATTAAGATTAATATAATACCTACATATTCTGGGTTTAATAACGAATATTTAACGCATGACTCACTACTGACCAGCAAGGGTTAAAGATAACCTTAAACAAAACTAAAATCAAAAGATAATATATGTTGAGAAATAGGTCAATGATGCGTGCGTGTGACGTCACCGAAAGCAAAAGACGTAATGATAATCTCTGAATGTCGTTGACAGCTCGTGATAATGGCGTTAATCGGCAAAAGATAGTTTTGTTTGGGAATGATAAGAATATTTAGCAAGGATGACGTCATGAAGATTGTCTACGCAAAGGGTGAACTTTGCAACCCTTTTTCTCTGTATCATTAAAATAATTTCAAAAAAATTTTTAATACGGAAATTTTATATATATAAATAATATAACAAACACTTTTTCTTCTTCTCGGAGTTTGGTCAGGGTAAATATATGGAATCACCTTTTTGCCAACGTTTCGTCTTTATTTTAAGACATCCTCCGGGCTATAAATGAAGGCTGGGTTCTGTTACATTACAACAACCGTTAACTCAGTCAACCGACATTAGAGTTAACGGTTGTTGTAATGTAACAGAACCCAGCCTTCATTTATAGCCCTAAGGATGTCTTGAAATAAAGACGAAACGTTCGCAAAAACGTGATTCCATATATTTACCCTGATCAAACTCCGAGAAGAAAAAAAAGTGTTTGTTAATATTTTGTGGTCAAGAAAACAGTACCGTATTATTAATAATATATATACGAGTTCAAAATTCAAGAAGAGTAACACACAGAGTAAGGAAACACACTTACAGACTCAAATTTTTGAGTAATCCATCTTCAGGAGAAAAGAGAATTGGAGACCAAGCACGTTGTAGACACAACGGCCACTTCTTGATTTTTGAACTCGTATTTTGTCTAGTTTGGATCGTGTTTCGTTTTATTAAGTGAAATATATATATATTATTAAGTGATATATATATATATACCATGATAAACAAAAAACTGTCCGGCAGGACAGATAACACTTAAAATAAACTGTGACACATAGACAGAAACATAATAAAGACTCACTTTTCAATATTTTACCGTAATGGCGGTCGAATATTATATTATATATATTGTATATATATAATTGTAAATTATATATATTTATACTTGAATATTGTATATATATATATACAAAATTAAAGTTTATCAGGACTCGATCAGTTCGGAAGCGGTCTTCGTCAGAGTCAAAAACTCTGACTCTGACGAAAACCGTTTGTTACAGTTGAAATATCTTTGTCTTGTTTTCCCATTTCTTATTGTGGTTTGATCATATATATATAGTATATCTTAGTAGGAGTTTTTCATATATTCATGTTTTGTTGAACAAGATTGTATATCTTCTGTGAATAAGATTATGTCAAAATCAATATTCAGACAACTTGAAGTTAATGAGAAGAAGCTTATTGGCAGAAGATATTGAGTCGTGTTCAATAAAACACACATACAGACATTTGTGTAGGATGGCAGCAGGTCTTGCCTTATGCATATGCCATTAAAGTTAGCAGCGGCTGCTTCATTTTCTCACTTTGTCACAAAAACTCTCTAGCTCCCTTATCTCTCTGCCGTAAGACTCTGGTAACTTCCAAAGAAGATTAGGGAATGATATGTATACGCACAATAACCTTGAGGTGAACCTCAAAACGAGGTGAACCTCAAAACAGCTTGAACCACTTTTAGGAAAAGCTTTAATAGCTACACTTATTCAATATAGATCAGCGGTTCCCAACCTTTCAAATATAGCAACCCATTTTAGAACAAGCAATCAGGAAGCGACACCAATCGTTAAAATATCTTTTATACATTTATTACTTTACTATAAGTAAAGTATAGTGATCGTGAAAAAATTCGATCTCGAGATTTTGACGGAATTACATGTTTTGAGGTCCCAGAAGTCGTTTTATGACGTTTTTACGATGATGTCTGTGTGTGTGTGGGTGGGTGCGTGCGTGTGTTAGCATTGCTTGTTACCACGCTACGGTCCAGAATCTTTGATGGATCAAGTTGATATTTTACACAAAAATGGGCCTCATAAAGACGAAGATCCCTATTGTTTGGGAAGAATTATGCATCATGGGAAAGTCACTTTTTTTGCCAAAAACCGTTTTTTTTAAAACATTAATTTCTCCTAAACTGATAACCCTAGAGTTTTGAAATTTTGACATTATCTTTGAGGTTTCAAATGCAACAAACGAAAAATATAATCAGAATTTTAAAACAACAGGAAATATTTTTTTTTCAATAAAATGTAAAAATTTTGACTTATAATTCAATCTCAAACCTTGTGAGAGCGATACAAGCCATACTGTTAGACAGATCACAATGAAACTATGCCTAAAAATAGAACATTATGTGGAGAATGAGTTGAGATATCTTTTTCTAAAATTACATTCGCTAAAGGGGCGTTACAGTACGATTTCTGTTTTCAGAAAATGATTTTTTGACGCGAAACGGCTCATTAAAAACTAATGAAAATTTGACCAAAAATGGAACAAAAAATTAGCAATTCATAAAAAAAAAATCATGAAGTTTCAATTACGGGAAAGAGCAATAACGATATAAAAACTCTTTGTTTATCCTAGACTAAGAGATCACCTGCTATACTTGTCGAATTTTTTGTATTTTTTTACATTGTTTACATTGACTTAGAAATTTTTTGAGCGAATCCACTGAGATAAAATTGATTTTATAAAGGAACAGTTTAAACTTTTTATTGAATTATATGAGATATAAGAGGAATAATATTGTGCAGGAAAATGATAACACTCACTCAGAAAAAATTATTATATATGTTATTTGACAAAGGGGAAGGAAAATGATCTTATTAAATACTAAGAAGCTTATTATTATTATTATTTTAAAGATTAAAATGCCCAGTATAATAATTCTATAAAAGACCAAAAATGTAAATGATAATTCATAATTGGAATCTTTCGTTTAGAGATTAATAAATGTAATTATCGTACATCTTTAATTAACAAAGCACCTTAAAATAACATTTTCTTCGCTGTTTAAGATGTTTTTAAGAGAAAAAAAGGGTATTTTCCTGTTTTAAATTTAAAAATTTTACTTTAATATTCAAAGTAGAAGGATGTCAAGTAAACGATGTAAGAAATCCACTGGCTGTTTGAACGAAAGCCATTCTCTTGTAGGAGAATAAATCGTTTCAAGAAATGTTCACTTTGGTTTTCCAAAAATGTTATTACTGCTGTAGTTATACTAATGAAATTATTTGCAAATAATAAATTATTTGTGATGTACAAAAATAAGCTTATAAATTGATATGTCCTTCAATCACTATCTGTACTACCTCAGGAATGAAAGGCTAATAATTATATCCCATTTAGATATTTACGTTATGCTTAAATGAGACGTTATGTTTTATGTACTCAAGAAATTTGACATTAAGTTACTTATAGTAAAGTAGAGTGTAGGCCACTCCAGATTTTTTTTCTATAAGAAACTGGCATATATTTTGCAATTTATTAGTGGAGTAACTTTATATTCCTTAAATATATTATTAATATAGAATTTATTCATTAATTTCAGAGCTCCTACAAAACATTAATTAATTGCAAATCAATTTCAAAGTATTCAAACAAACAAATTTCATACCGTTATGTAACTTTACTAAAGTATGTTTATGAACTGACCTTAATGAGACGGCTGGTATTGTAGCTTTTTAGCTAGCAATTCTATCCTGGGCTCCGTTGTCGATATGGCACACCTCAAGTCGTGTTCCACATCTAATTTATTTCGGTCTGCAGTTTAATCAGATATTTTTTTCGATCTATTGTCTACATCGGTTGTTTAACATCAAAAGGGTGCGTAATATTTCTAGGACAACTAGATCATGCTTGTATATTTTTGCATATCTTTTTAAATAGTGTTTTTTTTACGTCCAAACCACATAAAAGAGAAAGAAGACTAAGGTCTTTCAAGTGAAACGAAACATGTTCAATACATGTCTCGGACGTTATGTTCAATGACTTAATGAACTGTTACATTTAGTTTCATAGTGTGAATTTTAAATAATTGTCTTAATTTTATTTTATAATGTTATTTATTTAACTGTCTTCTGTTTTTACCGTGTTTTATATAATATTCACGTTCGGGTCAAAATCAATTGGCGACCCCATGGCATTGGTGTCACAACCCCGTTTGGGGTCGCGACCCACAGGTTGGGAACCACTGATATACTCGTAGATAAAGAAAGTCACACTAGAATCTCTAATTTTCGGTTTGAACCATCATTATAAAATAAGAAAACTATCTCAAATTCATTTCTTTAGTAATCTTACTTATGTGTTAATAGTAATAATATATTGCATTAGTCAATACAAGAATTGAAGTCCTTAAAATATAGTATTCATTAAATTTTAACAACGTAATAAAATTGTTATACTGTGCAAAAAAAATAAATTTCAAAATAATATATTAATAGCATTATTCTTAATCCTTTTTTTTTCTAATAATATACTAATTATTTTATATCATATTATCATAGAAATTGACATATTTTCTTTAAGTTTTATTGTATTAACAATAGAAGGTAAAAACATTAAAAATATGTCAGTAATTATTATGTATGTATGTAGGAATTACTACATAAAGGTACTGACTTTTTAAATAATGTTACAAATTAATTACTTGATACATCACTAATTAAATGAAAAGCAGTAATGAGTATAATAATGATTTTATAACTATTTGCAAACTATAATCAAATTAACTTAAGCTGAATTTAAAAAAAAATCGGTTAAACTAGATTATTAAAATAAGTTTAAATCAAAAAATGTTTGTAAAAAACAGATACTTAATGTTTGCTTTGAAACATTGATTAAAAAAAAAATTATTTATTCGTATTCTGTTTTTGATTCTTTTTTAATGTTGTTAACACTATTTTAAACTTTATATACAAAATTATAAACAATATAACAGTTAATATGTCATTAAAAACTGAATCATTAGTTATATTATAACATATTTACTAATTTGTATTTGTGATGTTTCTTTCTGTAAATATAATTATTAATATTACTATTGTCATTTTCTTTAATATTTTAGATTATATTTGAATATCATCTATTATTATTAATACTTAGAAAAACTAGTTATTGATATAATATTCTAAATAATTAGAAATAATTGAATGGAGTCATATTACATTGATTTGTTGTAAGGATAACTTATTAAATTACACTTTGATTGTATTAATTTAAATGATTCAGTTTTTATAGTTTTCAACGCATTAGTCATGTAATTTAATTAAATATAATTCTTATGCTAATTAGTTAAGACAACTTTCAATTTTTTTTTTGCATTATCATAATGTAATGTATTATTGTATAAGTATATCTGGATCTACTTTTGTTTGTCATCATTTAATAGTTATAATTTAAAGCAATTTATTAAAAGAACATAGAAGATAATTGTAAATTGTGCACTAACTTTCTTTTTGATGTGCATGTTGTTTTCTTCATTTCTTCTTTCTTTCAAACACTTTACGAACAAAAACATACTTTCACACGTTGCATCACTTTGTAATCTAATTAATAAAATCACTTTTAAACTGCTATATATAACAATTTCTTTTTAAACTCATAAAAAAACTGACTTACAAGCAATAAAGAAACAATGACGCCATGTTGAAAAAATATAAATGGGATATGGTGGATACTTAAGACAGTGTATACAACGAACAGAAAATAATAAAGAAATAAATACAAACCTATACATTTAGGTGAGTTGCATTCAACAAAAAATAATTATATATAATCAATATTAATTTTAAATACACATTTTTAAATAGATAATTTTATAATAAAAGACAAAAAATTGAAATAATACATATATTAGTGGAATATAGTAATTGACTTTTCAGGTTGGTCAAGAATACTATACTTAATATTTTAAAAAAATTGTGTCAACTTTGCTAAAAGTAAATATATTATTAAGTTAATTGACAAGCTATTTAATTCACTATTCAAACTAGACAGTTGTTGCTGAATCCCACAAAGTGTTTTCTTTGTAAAAAAAATCTTTAATGTAATATAGTTAATGGGTTAGTTCCACTGAGGTTAGTAATATTAGAATTACTAGTAATGCAATCCGTCATACCTCGTAAAGTCTCTGAAAATTTTCCTATTTTCCTATAACCTACCTATACATGTCATCTACATTGTATATGTGTAATCAGTGTTGTCTGTGTAGTGAAAATAACATTCACAGTCAGTTAGGTGCTCTTGAAGATGGGATCCAGACGGACCCGAAACCGGTCGAGCTTTTCAGAGACTTTACGAGGTCTGACGGATTGTATTATTACTAATTTTAATGTAATAGTTCTTCTGTTTTAAAATTGTAGACTTCTTCCTATGAAAAAGGTTTTAAATAAAAACCGAAGTATTGGCAGTAAGAGTTTAATTTGAATCTGAAGAACAGTACCGAGTCTTGTTAAACTTTAATTTTGTTTCTATAATAGGGTTGATACTTTTATCAATATATGTATTACTTACAATAGAATAGTATTTGTATTTAAAGTATAAACTTTATACTAAGAAACATTACATAGCTTCATAGTTTAAAGTTCACATGCAAGTATTTTCAAGCCATAATATAATCAATAACGAAATACATCCAACGACTAACGAAGAGTTCAATGCACGACAGTGCACGTCATAATTAGCAGTTCCGGACCAGAAGCCCACTACTGCTAAATTATCATCCTGCTTTTTTTGTTTTGGTCAGTAGGCATTGTCAATACTGGGGACGTCAGTCTGTCAGGGAAAGGAGTCGTATGGTCTTGCAGTTTACGAAATACATAAAAAACAAAACAAATAAAATCTGAAATCGAACCTTTCTTAAAACCTTTTTTTTTACTCATTTAAAATAAAAGCTCTAATTTTTAAAATATTTACAAAAAAAAAAAGTGAAATATATTTGCAGCTTGTCTTTTATGTATAATTCCTAGGAGATAGACAAGGTTGGTTATATCCGATCATTGTTTATTGAAAAAGCTGTGAGGTAAGAAGGCTTCCCTTTGAGGGCCATAGATAGGACATCTCTATACTGTATGGACCAAAGTCTCACATTCCTGCATATTACATATTGTACAGAGTTGCTCAGTTTTAATTTTATATAAGATACCTCTGAACGATAGCTGTAGACTGTCACCGCCTGCTGTTCTTATTTCTGCCAGTGTTCTTTGATGATTATATGTTCAATTGAGATCTGGATTTAAACAGCTGGTGTTCATGTGGTTAGGTTAGGTTAGGTTGCAGTGGCAGTCCCACAAGGGAACACACTTAGGCCGAGCATTGGCCCTTTGTGATACCACACAATGAAGATTGATTCTACAGTGGGAGTCCTAAATTTTGCCTAACTCGGGGCTAAATTTAATTTTGCCTAAATTTAACAGGCTCGGGACCGACAGTTTTAACGTCCTTCTCTGAGGGACGACATACTCAGATTTATTCATCTCCTGCATAAATAAATCGAGGGCCGAGTGGGGATCGAACCCCGGTCCTATCAGTTCAGAGGTGAGCACGTAACCACTGGGCTAGCCTGGCCCCTGTTTATGTAGTTAAAACTGTTTATTATTCTATATAGTTTACTGTATTTATTTATTTGTTGAGGGTGATTGTAGTACTGCGTCCTAAGAACTGTTGTACTTCCCCCCCCCCCCCCCTGTACTATAGTATTCTATATTTAATCCACCATAGGAACTTTACAGTCACCAGGAGAAAGTATGATGAACTAGTAGAACTTTTGAGCTAATGGAAGAACTTTGATTTAGGGAACCTTTAATCCACCATAAGAACTTTACAGTCACCAGGAGAAAGTATGATGAACTAGTAGAACTTTTGAGCTAATGGAAGAACTTTTGATCTAAGGAACCTTTAGGAACTTTATAGTCACCAGGAGAAAGTATGATGAACTAGTAGAACTTTTGAGCTAATGTAAGAACTTTTGATTTAGGGAACCTTTAATCCACCATAGGAATTTTACAGTCACTAGGAGAAAGTATGATGAACTAGTAGAACTTTCGATTTAATACAGGAACTTTTATTAACTGTACGTACGTAACAAACACTAAGAAAATGTACGATCTGCTACAGAACCTTTTGGTGTAAACAGTAGAGTTAGGTATTGGAAGAAGGTTAGTTCAGTAGTAGAGCGAGGAATGTTTAGTAGCAGATTAAGTTTAGTTCAGCGTTATACCAAGTTATGTTTATTAATATAGGAACTTAAGTTTAATAGTAGAACAAGTTAAGTGTATTAGTAGAGTATTATTATTATTATTGAGGGTGACTATAGCATTGCGTCTTAAAAAAAAAACTATTGTACTTCCGCTCTTCTGTACTAAAGTACTCCAGCAGTTAGCTTCAACGCCTCAAAGAAGCTCAGCACTTTTGCTGGGACCAGCGGTAAAAGTTATTCTGTGGTTCGTTGAGTGTCCCAAAGCACTTACCTCTGTGCAGCCAAGTTGCCTTACATTTAGCCAGCAGGCTAAATTTTCCTCTTTTTGCAGAATGTGCATAAACCATCATTGATAATGCCCATTCAGGATCCCTACGTTTCAAGAGAAAGTAACTTCCTTTTTCTTTCTTCGGGACAGTCTTCTTCAAGTCCTTAAGTAAACTTGTGGGAGGTTGGCTCCCACTAGTTAGCTCTTTTGGACCCTAGTGTAGTTCAAAAGTGGAAATAGTTTAGTTAAGTAGTAAAGTATAGTACTACAGTTAAGTTTAGTACAGCACTTTTGCTGGGTCCAACAGTAAAAGTTCTTCTAAGGTTTTTGTTGAGTGTCCCGAAGCACCTGCTTCTGTGTAACACAGTGGCTTGACAATGAGCCAGCAGATGCAGCGGTGTTTCTTCCTCAAGCTTGCATAACCTGCACAAACCATCATTGCTAATGCCCATTTTCCAAAGATGGCCATTAAGTTTGCAGTGACTTGTTAGAAAACCGGTTAAAATCCTTAGATTATTCCTGCTCCTTTCCATACAATCCAAGATTGTATGGAAAGTCAGTCTTATTCAGAGGCACTCATCCTTAGTTAATGCCTGAGGAAGAACACTACGTGTTCGAAACGCGTTGTTTATATCATTAAAATTTTTATATGTGGAGACCATTTCATTAGATTTTTACTCTACAATCCAAGATTTGCCTATTTTCAAAGTTATTGAGAAGTAGTTTACTGTAAGAAGAGTTTAATTCTATGGAAGTCCTATAGTATATTTATCTGACTTAGAGTAATTGTGGCTATCTGTTTGTGTGTTTCTAGATGATAAGGTGGAACAGAACGCAAGATTTGGACTTGTGGTGGCCAGACCCTTTAGAAAACTGTTCTCCCCCGGCAGTGGAGGACTTCCCTCAGTTCCCTCTCAAGCCTCCCTACGACATTGCCGTCTGTACTCTTGTAACAGTCTACGGTATCCTCGCACTAGCTGTCGTCTGCCACAAGAGATTCGTCCCGTCCATCAAAATCATCTGCTATGGTATTTCACAACATCAAACACATTTCATTATTAATTTATATATAAATCAGTTATTTATGTGTTAATTTTTTTTTCTTATTCATCTGTCCAGTTTGAACTGTTTAGTATTTTCATATATATATATATATATAACATAAATTCAAAACGAAGGAAACACACAGAAAGACACAGACATAACTCACATCGATATTTCGACCATCGTCGTCATCAGGAGGTGTGAAGAGCGAAGAGTCCCGCAGGAAGTCACCGCCCTGCCTTCCTGCGGGACTCTTCGCTCTTCACACCACCTGATGACGACGATGGTTGAAATATCGATGTGAGTTATGTCTGTGTCTTTCTGTGTGTTCCTTCGTTATGAATTTATTTTATTTACAAAAGTATGCTGGACCGTTTCTTTTAATTATATATATATATATATAATCAATGATCAATCCGCAAAAAGAAAATTGATAAAGAAGACTAAGATCTTTCAACCGTAACAAACGGTCTTCGTCAGAGTCAAAAACCCCACAGACTAAGACCGCTTGTTACAGTTGAAAGATCTTAGTTTTGTTTTCCCATTTTCTTATTGTGGTTTGATCATTGATTGTTATTTCACGTGTTTATGTATGTATGTATCTTTATATATATATATATATATATATATATATATATAAACACTTTTTTGTTAGAAATACGATCTAAAACGGACAAATATAGATCAATATAGACAAAGAAATATAGAGAAATCAAAAAAACACACTTACAGTCTCTAATTTTCGGTTTGAACCGTCTTCAGGAGAGATAAGAGAGGGAAACCAAGCGCACTGGTTCAGAGACGGTTGGAGACTCCAACCATCTCTGAACCAGTGCGCTTGGTTTCTCTCTCTTATCTCTCCTGAAGACGGTTCAAAGCGAAAATTAGAGACTGTAAGTGTGTTCTTTTGATTTCTCTATGTTTCTTTGTCAATATTGAACTATATATATATAAAGATTTCACATAACATTTCAGTTGGGTTTTTGACTGTGACGAAGACCGCTTGTTACGGTTGAAAGATCTTAGTCTTGTTTTCCCATTTCTTATTGTGGTTTGATCATTGATATATATATATATATATATATATATAAATAGGAGCAGTTGTTGATGTTCGATGTTGATGAAGCCTGAGACGTTTGTTTGATCACCCCTTGTGCTGTGTGCAGGCTTAGGGCTGAGCAGTGACGTGGCTGGAGCCACCCTGATGGCAGCTGCCGTCTCCTCCCCAGACCTCTTCATCAACCTCCTCGGCACCTTCCTCACTGAGGGCGACATTGGCTCAGGCACTGTCATTGGCTCTGGAGTCATCAGCACGCTCGTCGTCCCACCTCTCTGCCTCTGCTGGGCGCACACGTCCGTGAGTCTTCCTTACAACTACTACCTAACTCCTTTCACACTAATAATATATATATATATATATATATTCAGATTTCACATAAACACGTGAAATAACAATCAATGATCAAACAACAATAAGAAATGGGAAAACAAGACTAAGATCTTTCAACCGTAACAAGCGGTCTTCGTCAGTTGGGTTTTTGACTCTGACGAAGACCGCTTGATATGAAAGATTAGTCTTGTTAGTCTTAGTCTTGTTTTCCCATTTTCTTATTGTGGTTTGATCATATATATATATATATACTTTTTCGTTGGAAATACGATCCAAAACGAACATTTTTTCTATGTTCAATGTAGAAAAAGAAACGTAGAAAAATTAAAAGTACACACATACAGTCTCTCATTTTCACTTTGAACGGAAAACATTTTCAGGAGAGACGGGAAATTCTCCTGAAGACGGTTCAAACCAAAAATTAGAGAGTGTAAGTGTGTGCTTTTAATTTATCTATGTTTCTTTTCTACATTGAACTACACACACACACACACACACACACATATTATATATATATATATATATGATCAGTCTAAAATATGAAAAGGGAAAAAAGACTAAGATATTTAAACCGTAACACGGTTACGTTTGAAAAATCTTAGTATTTTTCCCTTTTCATATTGTGGTTTGATCATTGATTGTTATTGTACGTGTATAGGGAAATCTCTGAATCTCTATCGGTGGTATTTTGTCCACTCCAGCAGAGCACCGCTTACCGGAGTAAGGCTATTTACTCAAGGGAGTTACCTGGTACCCTTGAGGCTCCGTTAATAATACAGTAACCCCTGTATCATCCATCCTTCGGCACGGATCGCATAACACCTTAGATTGGGGCTGAGATAAAAGGATAGGATTTGGGGATTAGGAAGGTAGTGAAACGAAGGTGGTCAAGCCAAGCTCCTGATCACCTTCTCCTCCTCTTTCGTTTGTCCCTGCATATAGCAGGTTAACAGGGTAGCCTCGTGAAGGCCGAAAGTCGGAGTTGAGTGTTAGAGGCTATTAGAGGCGCTTAATCACTCCATTACTACCCCTCAATTTCAATAAAATATGTATTAAACTAGACTTTTACAAGTAGATTCTACTTGAATTCCTTTCAAATAACATTTTTGTTTTTTTGGGAGATTTCAAAAATTACGTCTTCACACAAAAAAAGGTTAATATGAAGCTAAAACGCGTTTCAGGTTTAGATCTCCAATCTTGAGAGTCGATTTACTGGAGTGACCTTAGGAAGGACTCGGTCCTTCAAGAGTGCAAATGTAAACCTGAAGAAGAATACTAAGTGTTTGAAACGTGTTTTTAGTTTCCTATTAAACATTTTTTGTTTGGAGACGTAATTTTTGAAATCCCCAATATGATTAAATACCACACTATAAGAGATTGCACAAGTTACTGAATTACTCGTAAACGTGTTTGTTTGTGCTGCAGGTTATTAAGCTGAATTACTGGGCGCTCTCTAGGGACAGTTTGATTTATTTGGTGTCGTTGGTAACACTGATGCTTGTACTACTGGACGGCCATATTTATTGGTACGAGTCCTTGACCTTGCTTCTCATATACATCATTTACTTAGCAGGTATGTATGTGTTCATATAGACTCATATACATCATTTACATAGCAGGTATGTATGTGTTCATATACACTTTGTATATCGTGCTTGTCTTCTGTTATCTGGTCCATGCCTCCCTCAATAGCATAGTTAGGAGTAACTCTTTTGATTTAATCATGTACATGGAGTTTTCAGTCATGTTATCATAAAATAGAATAGATTGATGTTTTTTTAACATAGTGTTCTTTTGCCACGTTACAAAAAGCCAACTTTCAGAGGGAGGGGAGAGAAGGAAAATAAAGAATTAAAAGCTAAATAAAAATTAAATGAATTAAAATATTTAACTAAAAAGAAAATTATAAACTAATAACAACTTGGGGGGGGGGGGGGGGTGAAACTCAGTAAATAAAAAAGACTAAACAAATAAAGCAGATCTACCACCCAGAGAGAAGGCTAATAAGTGTTTCTTCTGAAGCTCTCAGAGTGACTTTCGAATTAGTCTCATCATATATATGTATATATATAAAGATTTCACCTAAACACGTGAAATAACAATCAATGATCAAACCACAATTGAGGTTTGATCACTGATATATATATATATATATATATATATATATATATATATATATATATATGTATATATATATATATATCTTTAAATTACACAATGCACTCCGTTCTTCGACGTGGGGAGATCTCTCTCACTTCGTCCTCTCTTCTAGTCTACTCCTGATGACGAACAACAGTTCTAAATATATTGAGAATTCAGATATATATATTAGTGTATATTGGCAGTAGATTCTCTTGTAAACATATTTTATTAAAGTAGACGGCAGTTCCCGCATTCACGACCTTTTTGCTGGTGTTTTCTAATTTCCTATCTAGTTTTGTTTGGTAGGGAGTGATTTCATGAAGGAGTAATTGAAGAAATAATTTCGTAGGTTACTCAATAATATATTTTTACTGATGATTTCAGTGATATCGAAAGCTTGTAAGTTAAAAATATATTACTGAGTAACCTACGAAATTATTTCTTCGATGTCTCTGGGACAACTCCTTCATGAAATCACTCCCTACCAAAGAAAACTAGTTAGAAAACTAGAAAACACCAGCAAAAAGGTCGTGAATGCGGAAGCTGCCGTCTACTATAATAATATATATATATATATATATTATCATCAACAAAACGATCCATAAAGGACAACAAACGTTTCAGAGTATACTATAGGTACTAAGCAAATAGAAAAACACACTTAAATTCTCTAATTTTAAATTTAACCGTTATCAGGAGAGAGGAGACCAACCAACCGTCTCCAAAGATGGCAAGTGCGCTTGGCGTCCCTATCTTCTCCCTCCTGATGACGGTTAAACCGGAAATTACAGACTGTATGTGTGCTTCCAATTTACTGTATACCTATAATTTACTCTGAAAGGTATATATATATATTATATATATATATATATATATATATATAACAATAGACAATATATGAGTAATGATTTTTGTCTTTGTGTTTGTTATAGTAATTGTCTACAACCAGGACTTAAGAGCTAATTTTGAGCAATGTCTAAGAAAGTTCAGAAAACAGACGCTGGAGTCTATTACGAGTCTCCCTCTCATCATGAAACCAAGTAACTACTCTCATTACTATATATATATTGATCCGTTGATCAACGCAAGCAGCTGCCTGTTGCCACCCACGCCAATCTCCATAACCTTCCCTTCAACGATTGCTTCAGGGTTAAAGTATTATGAAAACTCTCAAATGATGACACCCAGACCACTCTAAGGGCTTCTGAGGAAGCCTTCATTTGGTTATTGGGTGCAAGAAATTCCCCTGGTCTAAATTTAATCAGATGATTTTTTTTCCCCTTCCTCGTTTATTTGTTAAATTTTAGTTTTATGTTTTTTTCCTTTCCTTTCTCTTTTTTACTTCTCTCCTCCCTTTTAATTAAATATCACTTTTATAATTTTATTAACTCACAGCCTAAACTGGTCCAAGTTGGTAAGGTGGCTGCACTGCGTGTCATTGTATCGTTGTTTATATCGGCCAGTGGACGCATTTACGTCTCCGTTCCTTCATTACTTCTCCTTTTTATTTTCTTTTTTTTTCTTCTCTCCTGAAGACGGCAAGACGCCGAAATTATCGAGATTCGTGAGTGTTAGTCCTTTTTCTTGTGTTCTCTAGCTGTAACTTTAATTATATATATATATATATATATATATATATATATAATATATATATATATATATATATATATATATATGAATAAAACAACGAAAACGGCATAGTGGCTCATATCATGAATGATATATATTTTATATATATATATTATATATATATATATATATATATATAGTATGTATATATAAACACTAATAAATTCTCGATTGTGTGACAGATATACAACTAAAAAATGATTGATCGGGATGCGGTCAGTTTCTTCCACTTTCAATTCAAACTCTCATTGCCGACGTTTCGATTTTATTTAAAATCTTTTTCCAAAGGCCTACAAACAGAGGAAAACAAGAATTTTAATACGTACATTTTTTTAAAACACAAACAAAAGAAGTACACTATGAAAAACTAAATACAATCTTGAGTATTAGGATAACAATGACAGAATAATAAAAAAGAGAAAAATATGGAGACTAACTATAAAAACAAAGTTTTTTTTTTACAAGTACTTACACAAGTAGGAGTATTGGTATTTGAAGGAACTATTACAATTACATTTAAGCGTCATTACTAGTTCAGAAATGTAATTGTAATAGTTCCTTCAATTGCCAATACTCCTACTTGTGTAAGTACATTCTAAAAAAAAACTTTGTTTTTATAGTTTGACTCCATCTTTTTCTCTTTTTTATTATTCTGTCATTGTTATCCTAATACTCAAGATTGTATTTAGTTTTTCATAGTGTACTTCTTTTGTTTGTGTTTTAAAAAAATGTACGTATTAAAATTCTTGTTTTCCTCTGTTTGTAGGCCTTTGGAAAAAGATTTTAAATAAAATCGAAACGTCGGCAATGAGAGTTTGAATTGAAAGTGGAAGAAACTGACCGCATCCTGATCAATCATTTTTTAGTTGTATATATATATATATATATATATATAGATTTCCCAGTCGTACTGGGCAATCAGTGTTTATATCACGCATACCATTGATACCTAGCAACCATCCCTTGCGATTCAGCGTCCGTTTCACAATGACGGTAAATAAGTCGCAAGGCCAAACTCTCAATTGAAGTGAGTGAGACCAAGTTTTTCTGAAATGGTCAACTGTAGTTTGCTTGCTCAAGAGTCAGAATTTCCAACTCTTTTGTTCTTCCATGCACCTGACGGACAGACAGCTAATGTGGTGCATACAGAGGCACTTACTTAACACTGTGCTAATAAATGTATTGTTTTCCTGTTCCATATTTTTTTCTAATAATATTTTGAAATATTAAGAGCACGTCTGCTGGTTGTAACTAAATTTAGTTAATAATAGTAAAAAAATATTTATAAAAACATATCTTTGTTAATATAATATAAGTTATTTGTGTTTTAATTTTATGTTATAAAATGTTGTATGAGGTGTTGTTTACTTATTGACATTTCTTAATCAGAGTGTTGTTTGTTTCAGTAATGTCGCTCCCTTACGGCCTGGAGGAGATAGTGTCTGATCCCGGTCCAGGTAATGTTATATATATATATATATATATAAACTTCAGTGTTCCAAGATTAAGACTAAGATAGGGAGTCTTACTCTCTTTTCTGTGTTTTCTAGTTGTAACTTTGACGAGACAATGTTGTTGTAACTAGACTAGTTGTAAGTTTGATAAACAATGAGGGGAAAAAATTGATTAACGGTAGAGGTTAAGACCAGGAGGAGAGCGAGCCCCAAGGAGGCATATGAATGCCTCTTCGGAAGCTCTAAGGGTGACACGGGAATTAGACTCGGGGATTTGTTTAAAGATATATATATATATATATATATATATATACATGTATATATTTAAACTAGAATTTTCAAAAGAACATCTAGAAATGACATCACTGAACTGACTACTATACTCGTATTTCGATGTCCTCATCTTGAGGAATAGATGTGAATCACTCCAAAGGCTGATAACGACTGACTTGCGTTCAAAAAGAAGCACTCAAACAATGTAGCCAACTTTCGGAGGGGGGGGGGGAGATAAAGAAGATAAAGAAATAAAAAACAAATAATGATTAAATAAATGAAAACATTTAATGACTAATAAAATTAAAATGTAATAAGAACTTGATAAAAAAACTGAGGGAGTAAAAAAAGACTTAAAAAAATAATAAAGGAACAATTAACGATTGAGGTTAAGCCCAAGAGCTGATCTAACACCCGAAAGACTAAAAAGTGCTTCTTCTGAAGCTCTCAGAGTGACTTTCAAATTAATTTCATCAATCTGCCTCAGGACTTGTACACGGAAACAGTCATTGAAACTGAATATATATATATAAATATATATTCACTTGATAAACTGAAAGACGATCCAAACTGGACACAATAACAGTTCAAAATTGAAGATAGGTAGCCGTTACTAGCCGTTGCGTCTACCACGTGCTTGGTCTCCCTTTCTCTTTTCTCCTTAAGACGGATTGCCCAAAAATTTGAGTTTGTAATTGTGTCTCGTTCTCTGTGTGTTGATTTCCTTCGTTTTTGAACTGATTTGCGTCCAGTTTAGATCGTTTTTCGAATATGAAGTGATATATATATATATATATATATATATATATATAATCAAAACTAAAGTTTATCGGGGCTCGGAGAGTTCTTCAGGTCCAAATTAAACTCTCATTGCCAATGTTTCGTTCTTTATTTAAAACCTTTTTCATAAGCAGAAGTATATATTTTATACTTCTGCCTATGAAAAAGGTTTTAAATAAAGACCGAAACGTTGGCAATGAGAGTTTAATTTGAACCTGAAGAACTCACCAAGTCCCGATAAACTTTAGTTTTGTTTCTATTCTACGGTCGATACTTTTATCAATATATGTATATATATATATATAAAGATTTCACATAAACACGTGAAATAACAATCAATGATCAAACCACAATAAGATGGTTCGAATCTTTTGTGGTTTGATCATATATATATATATATATATATATATATATCCACTCAAAATTCGAAAAAACGATCCAAACTGGACGCAAATCAATTCAAAAATGAAGAAAGGCAACACTCAGAGAAAGAACGGGTTTCCTTCCGTTGTGTTTCCGGCGTGCTTGGTCGTCCATTCTCTTTTCTCCTGAAGACGGATCATCCAAAAATTTGAGTTTGTAAGTGTGTCTGTTTCTCTGTGTGTTGCTTTTCTTCATTTTTGAACTGATATATATATATATATATATATAATTGTCACAATAACACGTGATATAAATATTCAGGTAACTCATTCATTTGTGGTGATTTACCTATATATATAACTAATATGTAAATATTTATAAATTAAATATATAAATTTTATCGAAATACATATTTATAATAATGAATGGTTTTTCAGGAGTCAACTCAAAAGATTTATTGTTATTTTTATTTTTTTCAGCTTGGAAGATCTTAGTTCACCCACCAGAGGGAATCAGCAATAAAATCTATTGGTTTATCAGTTGGCCAATAGAGTTCCTGCTTTATGTGACAGTACCTATGACAAGGTGTTCAAATTTTACTGTGAACATCATTACCTTTGTTTTCTCACTTATCTGGATAGGAGTTATCACTTACGTCATAACTTGGATGATTACCATAATAGGTAAATTAATTCATATTTTTTGTTCATATTAAACCTGTTTTGATCGCTGTGCTCCTTAGTTTTCCAGCCATTACACCAAAAGATCAAATCAAGCCGACGATTTAACGTGTTGCCCTTTTTGTCGCCTCCAAGTTTGCCACCCAAAACTTAGGGTGTCCGAGGTGGACCTCGCGGAGGCGGGCACCACGATTCTACGTTGCGCATTAGGCCAAAATTAAATTAACTAATTCACGCAATAATACCAGGGGGGCTAAAACAACAAAAACGGCAGTTATAACCCTGGTATAAGGTGGCTCATTTACCTCACTACCAAACATTTTAACGCTGCGTTACAATGGCTCTCTTTTTCCTGCCCACCTCGTGGATGAACTCGAGGTATGCCTTCACGTTTTTACCTTTGAACGATACCTCATAAAGCTCGCTTGACTCTTTTCCAACTATCGCCTCGACCTTTGTCCTTTCATAGTCATATCTGGGACACTCCTCAATCACATGCTGGACTGTCTCAGGGCTCCACCCACAGAGACATGTGGGATCCTCCACTCGCTTGAAGCGGTGTAGATAACTTCGGAAGTCCCATGCCCTGTGAGCACCTGAGTCGTCCAGTGGTCGATGAACTCATCTCCAGACGCAAGCAACCACCTCTAACCACAACCTCTAACCACAACCTCTAGATTATAATGAATAAAATATGAAAATTATTATTACAGTGAACCCTCACTTTTCGCCGATTATGGGGACCGAAGACAACCGTGAAAAGCGAAAATCCGCGAATAATAGACGCGCCTTTATAAAAAGCCTCTAAAACTCAAAAAACGACTTTTCTAACAGAGAGAGAGAGAATCCTGACCTTACTGAATACTGTACTGTGTTGTAAATAAAAATGAAAAACAAAAAAAAAAGAAATAATTAATAACAAAAGATTCACAAGGGCGTAGGTGGCGTGGTAAAGAGAAAGTTGGGCGATATGAATTAGCCAATCAGATCAAACGAAACATTTTTGGTTATTTTTTTTATTAATTTCAACTTCTATTTTTTGATATTTTTATTATTCTCTTGTGACAATTGACTATGTTTTAATATTTTTCATTAATTTTTAGTCTTTATTAAATATTTTTTAATAGCTTTTATTAGCCTTTAATTTAATACTGTAGAACAGTGTTTCCCAAACTTTTTCGAGTGACCGCCCCCTTGGGTCCATAAACCTATAACTCAACACCCTTGAATGATAATCAGATTCCTAGACTAAATAACCAAATGAATAACATTTTAATAATTAAATTAAAATAATTACTAATCGAATATTTATTTAGAAGCCAATAGATGTATTGTTTCATTGCATATTTATGTAAAAGAATTAATACACAATAAAAGAAACTTAGGTGAGAATATACTTTTGAATTATCAAAACAAATAATTTTAAGAAACCGTTTCCTAGAAGTTTACATGTCGTGTTTTCACTTAAATTTAGAAATTATATTGCATGAACATTTTCAATTTATGGAAATGAATCCCCGCTCCCTTTGCATTACCGCCCCCCATTATCAAAGCACGTTTACGTACGCTAGCGGGAGACACCCACGTACGAAAATCATGCACCTGAAACTCTGTTTTTACATATTAATTCATTATTTATTCAATTCTTTTGTATTTGTATGGTTAAATGCTTGTTTTCTAGTGTACTTTTGTTAGTTTTATAACATAAAATAGGAAATTATATACGGGTTTTGGGCTAACGAATATAACCGCGCACTATAGTGCACGTCGTAACTAGCAGTTCCAGACCAGAGGCCTTCTACTGCTTGATTACTGTGCTACTATAACATGGAGTGTCAGTAATTCATGTCGGATATTAAGTTAGTCTGTACAGTAATGATGTCGTATTCGCGGTCATGTCGTCTTGTTAGTCATAGTTTTCAATGCTTTGAGTCATGAACTGGAAAGGTAGTCAGATAGTCACTGGATGAAGTAATTATTCAGTGAGGTTGAGGAAGGTTGGCGACAGGATTTAGAGTTTGTACAAGGAGGTTTGGATGAGTAGATAGTTTGTTGTCTTCATTGGTAGTAAGTCGGGTGATGTAGCTATCTATGGATTCTATTTTCAAATCATGGTGAATATCAACATTACGGGCGTACCAAGGAGCCCTGGCTATAAAGCGGGCACACTTATTTTGAACAATCTGGATACACGCCTTGTTCGTTGGTGCAGCTCTAAACCAGACGGAGCATCCATAAGTCATCGCTGAACGAAGAACCCCCTTATAGACAAGGTCCTTGACCGAATCAGGAGAATTCCTTGATTTGAAAAGAGAATATAGATTACACATCAAGTAAATTCCAAGCTTGGATTTCTTATGGAGGTGCTGCTTGAATGTTAATCTAGAGTCTAAAATAAGACCCTAGATTAACATTCAAGCAGCACCTCCATAAGGTTCCACGGGTTTTGGGCCGTGGAACCAATAAATTTTTTCTCCATTAATTCTTATGGTAATTATATGTCATGATACGAATTCTTTAAGATACGACGGGGGTTCTGGAACCAATTAAATTCGTATCTCGAGGTACTATTGTATAGTATATTATACTTAATTATTTATTCATATTTAAACAAAATCTAGGATTTTTTAATTTTTTTTTTCAAAGTTGAAAACAGATATAAGTTCCGCAAAGTTTCACAACAAATTTTATAAAAAGTTCATTCTTTACTATTTAGTAAAGACTGAATCCGCGAAAACTGAACAGCGAAGTAGCGAAGGGTTACTGTATTTGTAAATTGATACGCCTCAAAAAAGTAGCTGAATACAGATCAAAACATATAATAATGTTATATACTTTTCAATTCATGTTGTTTTACTATATTTAAATCTTTTATGATGCAGGGTTTAACCTGATGATACCTGACTCATTGATGGGCCTTACTCTTCTGGCGATTGGACTGAGCATTCCTGAGGTCATCACCAGCGTGGTGGTAGCCAGACAAGGTAATTTATTATATATACATATATATGTATAAGTTGGCAGCAGATCTTCATCCAACCATACCTTGTTGAAAAGCAGAGCAGATTCTGCATTCACGACTTTTTTAAGTAGCTCTTCTTTTTTCCTAATTACACTTCTATGTTGCAGAGGCAATGCAAATAGCAGATTTCCTAGCAACATTTTCAGACAAAAAACATAGTACAATAACTACTACAATGTGTACATTATTTACGATAATCTCAATTGCCATGGTCTCTTTACAGGTCATGACTCCATGGCTCTAGGCAACACAGTGGGCTCTAAAATTTACGATAATCTCAATTGCCATGGTCTCATCTCTCTGTCTCTTTTCAGGCTATGGCTCTAGGCAACATAATGACCTCTAAAATTTACGATGATCTAAATAGCCATGGACTCACCTCACTGTCTCTTTTCAGGTCATGGCTCCATGGCTCTAGGCAACACAATGAAATCTAAAATCTTCAGTGCTCTCAATTGCCATGGTCTCTTTACAGGTCATGGCTCCATGCTCTAAGCAACACAGCGGGCTCTAAATTTACGAGAATCTCAATTGCCATGGTCTCACCTCACTGTCCTTTTTCAGGTCATGGCTCCATGGCTCTAGGCAACACCATGGGCTCCAACGTCTTCGACGCCCTCGTCTGCCTTGGCCTTCCTTGGCTCCTCAAGTCTCTTATCTCTGGTGGTCCTGTCATCATTATCTCTCAAAGCGTCGGCCTTTCAGCTACTTTTCTCGTTGCAGCCCTCGTCGTCGTCTATTTCTTGTTGGCTTGCAACAATTTCTCCATTAGTAACTGCGTAAGTATTTCACCCTCATCTATATTTAATACTGCAATATTTTCTGCTGCCATGATGCAGAGCATTATTCCTCCTCACAATGGAGATTATTTCTTCAGTTTCTGGAATTCCTTCCTCGTCTCTTCATTAAGCTTTATAGTTTTAATTAAGAGACTTTCAAAGTGTCTTGACAATTATTATAAAAAGCCATGTTAAATGTATTAAGCCTGAGGATAGTTTGACCCTGATAACCTACTACCAAAGCCCTTCAATAAGCAGTTTAATAATGAAAAATAGTCCTAGCGTAAAAGATTCAAAAGAAACAAATCTTGTATATGAGTACTCATGTAATATCGGGAACTGCGAGGCCCGTAAAAGCTCATATATAGGAATGACCACGACTTCATTATCAAGAAGAATTACAATGCACCTTTCTGCCGTCGCGCCAAAATCCAAAAAAAAAGACTTACAAAAGAAATGATGGTGAATTCCACGAAAATTATCGCTACAGAAAGAAACCATGTTAAATTACAAATATTAGAAGCAATAATAATTCAAGAAAAGCAGCCAGCCATAAATATCCAACTTAATAATTCTTGTGGAATTTTAAAACTATTTTCCAACAGGCCAAACCAGATTAGCCAGGTAGTGAGTGAGTCCAACCACCTTGCCTTAATCCCCCATAGTGCCCCGTGATATAGGGCGATGTCCTATGAACATTCCAACAGTAATCTACCTCTATATATATATAAACTAACAATCCTACTATTTTCTCATTATTGTCCTGATGATGAATGTGGTACATTCGAAACATATCGACTAGCAATATTGGTGATAAGCTTTATAGTTTTAATGAAGAGACGAGGAAGGAATTCCGGAAAGTGGAGAAATTGTGTAAGAAACAGATACAAGCCAAATATGGGGCGTTATTTAACATATATATATATATATATATATATATATATATATATATATATATATATAATTAAAATAAGCAGCAGCTTCTGTATTTACTAATTTCTTGTTGACACTCTCTAGTTTTCGTATCACTTTGCGGTGACACTCTGGTAGCTTCCAAAGAAGATTAGCGAAAGACATTAACACACACAATAAACTTGAGGTGAACCATGAAAACACTTGAATAAATCACTTTTTTTAAAAAACCGTTTTAATCACTAAAATAACCATAACTAAATGAACAATACATACGAGCTTTCCGCTGTCATTCGCCATCTTCAGGTACAAGATAAATTAATTATGGTTAATGCACTGAGATTGGTCAATGCAGAAGCTGCTGCTTATTTTAATAACATATGCTTAAGGGAAGACCTGCTGTCATTGTACACAAATATATATATATATATATATATATAAATTATTTTTGTCAACAGGTGTCAGGGATAAGCAGTTTGCTCTACGTCCTGTTTCTAATACAAGCCTGCCTAGTGGAACTGAATATAGTCATGGACAGCAAGTTATCAAAGTGTCTATCTTATGATGTTCTGTCATCATAAGAGTCATCATCACCAGCAGCATCATCATCAGCATGAACCAAGCCAGCATTATTCTCACTGACATCTCAATGTAAACATCTTTTAGAAGATAGTTCTGTATAATATACATACATCTATATAAAAATAATCAATATAAAACACGTGATGGGCTTTAACAAAATAAACAGCCACAAGGCAAAGTCAGAAAGAAATCAATATTAGTATTTTATTTGTCTTCACTGTCTGATAACATAAACTGAAGTTCTCGGAACATATTTTTCTTGGTTTTGATTTCTTCTTTATGGCTTTTTGTTTATGTACCATATATATACATAAATTGTGTTAAACTCAATTGCCTTAATCAAACATACCTTTCTTTTAAGCAGTTTTTCATATTTTCTAGATAATTTCAAATCGTCTTGATTCAGCTGGTGAATTATTTTAGCAAAACTCCAGTTGGCCATCACTATTTAACTAACATTTGACATGTTTCGGTTGTCTCCAACCATCTTGAGAACTAAAATTGTTATCAGTAGAACAATTTCATGCTGAATCAAGACGAATTGAAATTATCTAGAAAATATGAAAAATTGCTTAAAATAAAGGTATGTTTGATTAAGGCAATTCATTTTAACACAGTTTGTATAAAAGAAGGTCTGCTCCCTATTTATACTAATATATATATATATATATATATACAAAACTAAAGTTTATCGGGACTCGGTCAGTTGTTACGAGTCCCAATAAACTTTAGTTTTGTTTCTCTTCCACGGTCTATACTTTTATCAATATATATATATATATATATAAAAAGATTTCACATAAACACGTGAAACAACAATCAATGATCAAACTAAGATCTTTCAACCGTAACAAGCGGTCTTCGTCAGAGTCAAAAACTCAACTGAGTTGGGTTTTTGACTCTGACGAAGACCGCTTGTTACGGTTGAAAGATCTTAGTCTTGTTTTCCCATTTCTTATTGTGGTTTGATCATATTATATATATATATTATATATATATATATATATATATATATATATATAAAAAGATTTCACATAAACACCTGAAATAACAATCAATGATAAAACCACAATAAGAAAATGGGAAAACAAGACTAAGATCTTTCAACCGTAACAAGCGGTCTTCGTCAGAGTCAAAAACCCAACTGACTGGGTTTTCTCTGAACTGGTTCAGTTGGGTTTTTGACTCTGACGAAGACCGCTTGTTACGGTTGAAAGATCTTAGTCTTGTTTTCCCATTTTCTTATTGTGGTTTGATCATTGATATATATATAGCAGGATAAAAAATCAAACTCTCGTTGACAATGTTTCGGTTTTATTTAAAACCTTTTTTATAGGCAGAAGTAAGAATTTTTTAACTAAGAAAATAAAATTTCTATTATTTACAAGAACAACAATGCAAATTTTATTTTCTTAGTTAAAAAATTCTTACTTCTGCCTATAAAAAAGGTTTTAAATAAAACCGAAACGTTGGCAACGAGAATTTAATTTGTTATCCTAGAAAATTGACCGAATCCCGATTAGAGAACACACACACACAGACAGAATAAAAACATAGAGAAATCAAAAGCACACACTTACAGTATCTAATTTTCGGTTTGAACCGTCTTCAGGAGAGATAAGAGAAGGATACCAAGCGCACTGGTTCTGTTATATCTCCTGAAGACGGTTCAAACTAAAAATTAGAGTCTGTAAGTGTATGTTTTTGATTTCTCTATGTTTTTTTTTCTACATTGAAGTAGATTTGTTCGTTTCGAATCGTATTTCCAACGAAGAATTGTATATATATATATATACGGTACTGTTTTCTTGACCACAAATTACTAACAAACACTTTTTCTTCTTCTCGGAATTTGGTCAGGGTAAATATATGGAATTACCTTTTTGCCAACGTTTCGTCTTTATTTCAAGACATCCTCAGGGCTATAAACTAACAAAAAAACAATAAACAATGGACATTTGTCATTTCTACTTTAGAAACATCAGAACAAATTGAAAAAACTTACTCAAGGCTAGCTTCTGTTACATTACAACATAATATACAACATAATAATTATGTTGTAATGTAACAGAAGCTAGCCTTGAGTAAGTTTTTTCAATTTGTTCTGATGTTTCTAAAGTAGAAATGACAAATGTCCATTGTTTATTGTTTTTTTGTTAGTTTATAGCCCTGAGGATGTCTTGAAATAAAGACGAAATGTTGGAAAAAAGGTGATTCCATATATTTACCCTGACCAAATTCCGAGAAGAAGAAAACGTGTTTGTTTATATATATATATATATATATATATATATAATAAGTAATTAAATAAAACAGTCTAACAGACTTTTCATAAAAGGTACTAACAGATTTCTTATTTTTCAGGTTTACTTTTCTTGCAACGGACTTACTTACAAAAAGGCAGATTTTTTTTAAACAAACTAACATTCGTTTTTAGCTAAAAAAAATTAATATCTTTTGTAAAATTGTACATATTTTAAATGTATCTGTTTTTTTTAAACTTTTATTTATAACTATGATTTATAATTTGTTTTAATTCACTATTCTTATTTATAAAATCAATTAAAATATGAAGTGAACAAGTTTGTTTTCTTTTCCTAGTCCGACACATGGGTTTTCATCTTTTAGTGCTTTTCTAGGTGCGATAATTGTAGCTTATTTATTATTTGACACCCATTTGAAAAAAAAACTATTGTACTTCCCCTCTTCTACTAAACTATCCCAGCAGTTAGCTCCAACGCCTCCAAGAAGCTCAGCACTTATGCTGGTTCCAGAGGTAAAAGTTTTTCTAGGGTTTTGTTGTGTGTCCCAAAGCACCTACCTCTGTGCAGCAAAGTTGCCTTAAAAACTTTCCGATAAACTTTAGTTTTAGTTATATATATATATATATATATATATATATATCAATGATCAAACCACAATAAGTAATGGGAAAACAAGGCTAAGATCTTTCAACCATAACAAGCGGTCTTCATCAGAGTCAGTTGGGTTTTTGACTCTGACGAAGACCGCTTGTTACGGTTGAAAGATCTTAGTCTTGTTTTCCCATTTCTTATTCTGGTTTGATCATTTATATATATGTATATATATAAAAAGATTTCACATAAACACGTTAAACATCAATCAATGATTAAACCACTATAAGAAATGGGAAAACAAGAGTAAGATCTTGTTACGGTTGAAAGATCTTAGTCTGGTTTTCCCATTTCTTATTGTGGTTTAATCATTGAAATATATATATATATATATATATATATATATATATATTATATATATATATATAATTAAAAGAAACGTCCAGCGGACTTTTTTAAATAAAATAAATTCAAAACGAAAGAAAGACACAGACATAACTCACATCGATATTTCGACCATCGTCGTCATCAGGAGGTGTGAAGAGTCATCGCCCTGCCTTCCTGCGGGACTCTTCGCTCTTCACACCTCCTGATGACGACGATAGTGGAAATATCGATGTGAGTTATATCTGTGTCTTTGTGTGTGTTTCCTTCGCTTTTAATTTATTTTATATATATATATATATATATATATATATAGGTGTGTTCTCTAATCGGGGTTCGGTCAGTTTTCCAGGATAAAAAATCAAACTCTCGTTGCCAAACGAGATAAAAAATCAAACGTTTGGCAACGAGAGTTTGATTTTTTATCCTGGAAAATTGACCGAACCCCGATTAGAGAACACACCTATTCTATCAAACGGTCGATATATTATTGAATCTGTTATATATATAATATATATATATATATATGTGTGTGTGTGTGTGTGTGTGTGTGTGTAAGTCTACGCTCCTCAAGTGATTCACATCTCCCCTTTTGATGATGACTATTAATCGAAATGTCAAAGTGAGTTTTTGTAATGTTTTTTCTAAGTGTAGTATTATTTATATATAAACACAATAATATATAAATAATGGTAAATCGACAATAAAATATAATTGGAGCAGTAATGAAGTCTATTAGATTTGGTTAGTCACCCACGACACGTTGTATTTGCATTGCCCACCCATCAAAGTCGAGCGATAATGCTTGGACCAACTAAGTGGTTTTACTCAGGATCACAGCGGGGAGTGTGTTGGTAGCAATGCTTTTGACTGATTTATTACCTAACTAGGGTATGAGGTCAGACAGGTTGGCAACACTGAAGGACACACATATTAACAATACGTCAACACTTATACTTTATTCTTTTTTTATTTCATTATTTTACATGTCTCTAAGAATAAATTTGTTTAATTATAAAAAATAATCATTTAAAAAGATAATTAAATTTTCAGATTAGAAATAAAGTAATTTACTCATGTTTCGTTCTATAACAGAATCAACCGGGGAAATTGTGTTAGCAAATTATAATCGTCCATTCAAATTGAATGTTTAACGATGTCTAAAGTGCGATAAAAAACAAATTAATTTATCTATTTATAGAATTAGAGAACATTATTTTCTTGCTTTTCTATTAAACTTAACTTGTTCTAATCTTATACTTAAGTTCCTTTATTAATAAACATAACTTGGTATAATGCTGAACTAAACTTAACTTTAGTACTGTACTAAACTATTTCTACTACTTAACTAAACTATTTCTACTACTTAACTAAACTATTTCTACTTTTGAACTACACTAGGGTCCAAAAGAGCTAACTAGTGGGAGCCAACCTCCCACAAGTGTACTTAAGGACCTGAAGAAGACTGTCCCGAAGAAAGAAAAAGGAAGTTACTTTCTCCTGAAACGTAGGGATCCTGAATGGGCATTATCAATGATGGTTTATGCAGATTCTGCAAAAAGAGGAAGAAACACCGCTGTACCTGCTGGCTAAATGTAAGGCAACTTTGCTGCAGAGAGGCAGGTGCTTTGAGACACTCAACAAACCATAGAAAAACTTTTACTGCTGGAACCAGCAAAAGTGCTGAGCTTCTTGGAGGCGTTGAAGCTATCTGCTGGGGTACTTTAGTATAGAAGAGGGGAAGTACAATAGTTTTTTTCAAGACTCAGTGCTATAGTCACCCTCAAATAATAATAATAATAATACTCTACTAATAAACTTAACTTGTTCTACTATTAAACTTAAGTTCTTCTATTAATAAACATAACTTGGTATAATACTAAACTAAACTTAATCTGCTACTAAACATTCCTCGCTCTACTACTGAACTAACCTTCTTCTACTACCTAACTCTACTGTTTACACCAAAAGTTTCTGTAGCAGATCGTACATTTTCTTAGTGTTTGTTACGTACGTACGGTTAATAAAAGTTCCTCTATTAAATCAAAAGTTCTACTAGTTATCATACTTTCTCCTGGTGACTGTAAAGTTCCTATGGTGGATTAAAGGTTCATTAAATCAAAAGTTATTCCATTAGCTCGAAAGTTCTAGTAGTTTATCATACTTTGATAAACTGTAAAGTTCCTATGGTGGATTAAAGGTTCCCTAAATCAAAAGTTCTTACATTAGCTCAAAAGTTCTAGTAGTTTATCATACTTTGATAAACTGTAAAGTTCCTATGGTGGATTAAAGGTTCCCTAAATCAAAAGTTCATCCATTAGCTCGAAAGTTCTAGGAGTTTATCATACTTTCTTCTGGTGATTGTGAAGTTCCTATGGTGGATTAAAGGTTCTGTAGATCAAAAGTTCTTCCATTAGCTCAAAATTTCTACTAGTTTATCATACTTTCTTCCGGATGACTGTAAAAATCCTTAAAGTTCGGTTGATCAAAAGTTCCTCCATTAGCTCAAAATTTCTAGTAGTTTGTCATACTTTGATAAACTGTAAAGTTCCTGTGGTGGATTAAAGGTTCCCTAAATCAAAAGTTCTTCCATTAGCTCGAAAGTTCTACTAGTTCATCATACTTTTCCTGATGACTGTAAAGTTCCTTAAGGTTCCGTTGATCAAAAGTTCTTCCATTAGCTCAAAAGTTCTTGTAGTTTATCATACATTGATAAACTGTAAAGTTCCTATGGTGGATTAAAGGTTCCCTAAATCAAAAGTTCTTCCATTACCTCGAAAGTTCTACTAGTTCATCATACTTTTCCTGATGACTGTAAAGTTCCTTAAGGTTCCGTTGATCAAAAGTTCTTCCATTAGCTCAAAAGTTCTTGTAGTTTATCATACATTGATAAACTGTAAAGTTCCTATGGTGGATTAAAGGTTCCCTAAATCAAAAGTTCTTCCATTACCTCGAAAGTTCTATTAGTTCTATCAATTGGACTCTTGATGATGCAACCATTGCGAAACCGGTCGGGCGACTTCACCAGCGATAGGCGAGGTATGACAGATACTAATGAAACCTTAAATTACATTTAACTCGCAATATGATAGTTCAAGAATAAGATGAGGGATACTCTAAATTTCTGATAAATATTGGTGAAGACAGAGTTGAAAATAATGAAAATAAAAAGATTATTACTGCCCGAAGACATGTTTATCTGTGCACATAGTATTGATAAGTGTATTGAATACATTTACTCTTCATTCGCCAACCAACAAATATTGTTCACAGAAAAGTTCCATTTAACGAGACAATCAGTGAAATTAATTTTAGGTTCATTAAATAATTGCCAGGAGGAATTAAACATTATCTGTTATACAACTCGTGTTTGTTTGTGTAGAAACAGAACCCACACATTTTACTTAAGAATTTCTTAACTCACTGGAGTTGTCTGGATTCCTCCAACGTAAGCTAGAACTCAAAACGGTAGCTCCTTTCATGTGTATGTAAGAGAAACATTGATCCACTGCACTTATGTAATGGATATCTGTCATATAAAACTCGGTTTGTGTAGAATCAAAACCCACACATTACCCTCAAGAATTGCTTGACTCACTAGAGTTGTCTGGATTCCTCCAATGTAAGCTAGACTTCAAAAAGGAAGCTCCTGTCATGTGTATGTATGAGAAACATTGATCCGCTGCGCTTTTGCAATGGAACAATACTAATAACTGAGGAGCTTTACGATAATGTCCTTTTTGTAAACTTACGTATCACGGTGTCAAGGGGAAATAGTTTTAATTTCAATATTGATAACCGCTTTATATGAAGAAGACAACTTCCCTTTTTCAAGGATTCTATTTTCTAATTCAGTCAGTATTTGCCAAGACTATTCACAAGTCTCAAGGAGAGTTTTAGTTCATTTGTATAAAACAACATTTCAACATAGTCAATTACATGTTGCTTGCTCCTAGTAGGGTCAAACAGAAAAAAACATTAAAATTTTTGTTTTTTTAGAAAATTCATATTGTACAAAAAATGAAAATGAAGAAAACTGTTTGCAAATATTTTCATTATTAGAAATGAATTAATTTATAGTTAATCTACATTTATATAAACATGATTGCATTAAAAAGGAAGGTGTTGGATAACCCAACGGATCACGGGTAATCTACCATAGTATCCCTGTACATAAAGTTCATGAGTTTGTTTGTTTGTTCACCTATTTTCAGTGGAGATAGAGACCTGAAATTACATATATATTATTTATTACCTGATAATTTTAAATAAAAGAAAATCATGACTATATTACCAAAATTTGAGCCATGGTAGCAAGTGTCTTGCGTGCTCGCCCATGACAGTAGCTCAAATATATTAAAAATAAATGGAACAAAAAAAAATTTTTGAATATAAAACTTGAATAATTTATCAATAGTAATGAAGTAAAGTCATGGAGCCAGAGTAGCTCAGAAGCTTGTGTGCTTGCTGATGACAGTAGTGCAAATGTATTATAAATAAATTTAACAAATATATAATGAACTACCACATTAGAGGTTAAAAGGAATACAAAGTGTTCTAAGGTAATATTATAAAGACATATTCCTTTCATTAATGTTATTTTATGTTTGGTAAATACATTGAATATTTCAATTTACAACTTTTGTTTGTTTGAAATATATTTCACTGTGTATATAAATTGTATTGATGTTTTATTTATACATATGGAAAAATAAATGATTTTTTTTTACTTTTAAATGATTTTTATTTTGCTAAATATACTTACTGTATATATATCTTGAATCATGTTGATAATACTATATCAAAAGCTTGGGCCATATAAGAATCTGTTTCCGTGCCTTAATAATAAGAAACAACAATTAAAATTCTGAGGTAAAATGGATAAACCAACAAAAGTCTCCACACAAATGAAGTTTTATTCAAAGCGTTTCGAACACTTCGTGTTCATTATCAGGAAGACACTAAGGATGTGGTACTGACGGGTTGGTCAAGTGAAAACAACTTGGGTTGTTTCGGGTCAAGTTCGGTTGACGGGTTGGTCAAGTGAAAATAACTTGGGTTGTTTCGGGTCAAGTTCGGTTGACGGGTTGGTCAAGTGAAAACAACTTGGGTTGTTTCGGGTCAAGTTCGGTTGACGGGTTGGTCAAGTCAAAACAACTTGGGTTGTTTCGGGTCAAGTTCGGTTGACGGGTTGGTCAAGTGAAAATAACTTGGGTTGTTTCGGGTCAAGTTCGGTTGACGGGTTGGTCAAGTGAAAATAACTTGGGTTGTTTCGGGTCAAGTTCGGTTGACGGGTTGGTCAAGTGAAAACAACTTGGGTTGTTTCGGGTCAAGTTCGGTTGACGGGTTGGTCAAGTCAAAACAACTTGGGTTGTTTCGGGTCAAGTTCGGTTGACGGGTTGGTCAAGTCAAAACAACTTGGGTTGTTTCGGGTCAAGTTCGGTTGACGGGTTGGTCAAGTGTTGTTTTCACTTGACCAACCCGTCAGTATCACATCCTTGGTGTCTTCCTGATGATGAACACAAAATGTTCGAAACGCGTTGAATAAAACTTCATTTGTGTGGAGACTTTTGTTGGTTTATCCATTTTACCTCAGAATGAGTAAATACCACACAATTACGGATTGCACAACTAATGATTTAACAATTAAAATTATCCCTGTCAAACATGTTCAGTGAATTAATTTCAATACCTACTGTTATAATTTCTGAGTGACACAAAGGTCACGGGTAGTCTAATACATGTATAAAGTAACCCATAAGATATATAGTTCTCCGTTTACTTTAATTTTAGCCAATACTGCTAAGGCAGATCATGTCATTTCTGCGCCTCCCGGAAGGTTATTCTTTTCCTTTGTACTCAGATGATGCTATGGAAGGTTATGGTTTCTTCACATATTAAATTATCAAAGCATTAAAACACTGCTTATCGATATTAAGTTGCAAGGTCGATTAGCTTTTGCTAAAACACAATCGAGATGTATCGATTGCTGGAGTAAATTCCTTCCAACAGTCCATTAGTTATATATCAGCCCTTCCATTCACATCAAGGTAAGAAAGAAATATTAATAAATTAAAAATATAAACTTGTTCTTATTAAACAATTTAAATAAATCAAAATACTAAAATAAGAAAGCCTTCACTCACACATTCATACAACATTTCAGAGGACACATGATATAAAAAAAAACGTAAAATAAAATTAAATAATAAATTCAGAAATGTTACTAAGATCCGTCAACGAAATAATCTAGATTTCGTCAGAGTGACGAAACCAGATGAATAGTTCCATTAAAGTGCTCTGACGAAGACTAGTTGTTTTGAAAGATCTTGAAAGTTGTTTTGATATATATATATATATATATATAACTTTAAATTACACAAAGCACGACACAGAAAAAAGAATAAAAAGAACACTTACAGAATTCAATATTTCGAACTGTTGTTAGGAGTAGACTAAAAAAGAGGACGAAGTGAGAGAGATCTCCTCACGTCGAAGAACGGAGCGCGAATCATATATATATATATATATCAAAACTTTTATTCTATTAGTGTTTTTCTCATTAGTGTTTTTATGTATATATATATATATATATATATATATATATATATGTCTAAATAACAGTAATAAATTCAGAAATCGGACAAAATCGGACTGGTCTAATAAAATGTTGACTATATGACTATATAATATATATATATATATATACACAAGTTCAAAATTCAAGAAGAGTGACACATAAAATAAAGAAACACACCTACAATCTAAAATTTTCGGGCAATCCATCTTCAGAAGAAAAGAGAAAGGGAAACCAAGCATGTTGTAGATGCAACGGCTAATAACCGAATGCGGCAGCCCGGTCCGTCTCGGTACCAGTGCTCTTGGTTTCCCTCTCTTATCTCTCCTGAAGACGGTTCAACCAAAAATTAGAGACTGTAAGTTAGTGTTTTCAATTTCTCTATGTTTCTTTATGTACACTGAACTGTATTTGTCCATTTCGGATCGTATTTTCATCGAAAAAGTGTATATATATATATATACACACACATATTTATATATATATATATATATATATCAATGATCAAACCACACTAAGACATAGGAAAACAAGAATAAGATCTTTCAACCGTAACAAGCGGTCTTCGTCAGAGTCAATATATATATATAAACGTCTACATAACAGTAATAAATTCAGAAATCAGACAAGATCTTTCAAACAACTGGTTTGAAAACCCAGTTGGGTTTTTGACTCTGACGAAGACCGCTTGTTACAGTTGAAAGATCTTAGTCTTGTTTTCCCATTTCATATTGTGATTTGATCATTGATTATTATTTCACGTGTTTATGTGAAATCTTTATATATATATATATATATATATTATGTATACAAAACTAAAAAAAAACAACACATAAACGAGAACGAGAACACTTACTGGGATCTATATTTCGAACCGAAGTATAAATCCCATAAGTTAATAGTTCTTTATGTGTTGTTTATTTTTTTTTAGTTATTTATATAGTCCAGTTTGGACTGTTTAGTAATTTCATATATATTGTAACAGGAAAACGATCCAAAAGGATAACAAACATTTCACGGTGAATCACAAACAGAGAACTAAGGAACAAACACACTTCCTGACTCTAATTTTCGGTCGAACCGTCATCAGGAGAGTTGAGATAGGGACACCAAGCGCACTTGTGAAGCAACGGTTGGAGACCCAATATATATATATATATATATTATATATATATATATAGGTGTGTTCTCTAATCGGGGTTCGGTCAATTTTCCAGGATAAAAAATCAAACTCTCGTTGCCAACGTTTCGGTTTTATTTAAAACCTATTTCATAGGCAGAAGTAAGAATTTTTTAACTAAGAAAATGAAATTTACATTAATTAAAGGAACAACAATGTAAATTTCATTTTCTTAGTTAAAAAATTCTTACTTCTGCCTATGAAAAAGGTTTTAAATAAAACCGAAACGTTGGCAATGAGAGTTTGATTTTTTATCCTGGAAAATTGACCGAACCCCGATTAGAGAACACACCTATTCTATCTAACGGTCGATATATTATTGAATCTGTTATATATATATCACTTAATAAACGGAAATACGATCTAAACTGGACACAATACGAGTTCAAAATTCAAGAGAGTAACACAGAGAATAATGAAACACACCTACAAAGGGTTGTCGGATCGGTTATTAGCCGTTGCATCTACAACATGCTTGGTTTCCCTTTCTCTTCTCTCCTGAAGACAGATTGCCCAAAAATTTTAGATTGTAGGTGTGTTTCT
This sequence comes from Hermatobates lingyangjiaoensis, assembly GCA_026182355.1. Lineage (NCBI taxonomy): Eukaryota > Metazoa > Arthropoda > Insecta > Hemiptera > Hermatobatidae > Hermatobates > Hermatobates lingyangjiaoensis. Next base: position 147,047 of record JAPFBL010000673.1, read on the forward strand.
TTATTTTATGTGTCACTCTTCTTGAATTTTGAACTTGTGTATATATATATATACATTATATAGTCATATAGTCGACATTTTATTAGACCAGTCCGATTTTATCCGATTTCTGAATTTATTACTGTTATTTAGACGTTTATATAAATATTTATATATATATATATATATATATATATATATATATATAACAATTAAAATAAGCAGTGACACATAAACAGAAACACAACAAAGACTCACTTTTCAATATTTCGACCGTAATGGCGGTCGTCCTCAGGAGAAGAAGTGAATTGACGGAGTGGCGACAGTCATCATTTCTTTCGTTGCGTTTCTGTTTATGTGTCACTGCTTATTTTTTGTTATTTGTCCTGCCGGACCGTTTTTCGTTTATCGTGGTATATATATATATATATATATAAACACTAATGATAAACATAAATTAGTACTCACATTAAATATTTCGACCCTTTTAACGGTCGTCCTCTGAAAAGAAAGTCGAGTGGCTAGAAGACGAAAGCCTACTATCATCTGAGTTGGCTTTCGTCTTCTAGCCACTCGAATTCCTTTCCTGAGGACGACCGTTAAAAGGGTCCAAATATTGAGTGTGAGTCCTAGTTTCTGTTTCTCATTAGTGTTTTTAAAGTCTTTAATGTGTATAGTCCGATCAGACTCGGACTGTATAAGACTTGGACGGTCTCCAACCGTCTCTGTGTTCTTTATTTATAATTGTATAAACAATTTCTATTCACAAAATTTCTATTGTATTTTCTTTTTTATTTGTAACTCTTTACGCTTTTTATGTATGTTTGATTTCTGATTGAATCTATTTTTCTTACATTTCTTCCGTTTTTTAGGCCTTTATATTGAAAAAAAAATACTAAGATCTGTCAACCGTAACAAGCAGTCTTCGTCAGAGTCAAAACCCCAACTGACCTCTGACGAAGATCTTTACAGTTGAAAGATCTTAGTCGTTCCCCCCCCCCCCCCCCATTTCTTATTGTGGTTTAATCATTGATTGCTATTGAATGTGTTTATGTGAAATTTTGTTTATATATATATATATATATCAGTCGTTATCAGCCTTTGGAGCGATTCACATCTTTTCCTGAAGACTAGGACATCGAAATATAGTAGTGAGTTCAGTGATTTCTTTTCTATGTGTTCTTTTAAAAATTCTAGTTTATATATATATATTATATATATATATATCAGCTCAAAAACGAAGAAAAGCAACAGACAGAGAAAGAGACACACTTATTAACTCAAATTTTTCCCCTGAAGACGGATCAACCGAAAATTTGAGTTTATAAGTGTGTCTCTTTCTCTGTCTGTTGCTTTTCTTCGTTTTTGAGCTGATTTGCGTCCAGTTTGGATCGTTTTTTCGAATTTTGAGTGAAATATATATATATACTCCAAGAAATAATATATACATATATATATTCGAGTCTTGAGCAGTACAAAGACTATACTTTAGCAAAACTGCTTTTTTTTTTAAATAAAATAAAATGTTTGTTTACTCTTCTTCGTTTAATTGGTATTAAGTACCACATTTAGAATATTTTACCTCTTATTAAATCCTTATTAATTAAAAACAGTTTTTCAGGAATGGAGATAGAAGTGTATTTGATGTTAATAATGGTAGTGGCAACACTGGGTCAACAAGATGAAAACTGCGAGAGTCTTCCTTCGGAAATCCACATCACTAAAGGTGAGTTGGGAATGTAGCTTAAGGGTTCTTATATATATATATAATAAATTCAAAACGAAGGAAACACACAGAAAGACATAGACATAACTCACATCGATATTTCGACCATCATCGTCATCAGGAGGTGTGAAGAGTGAAGAGTCCCGCAAGGGCGGTGACTGCCTTCTATATATATTTTATATATAGACTGCTTTTATATATATATATATATATATATAAGATTTCACATAAACACGTGAAATAACAATCAATGATCAAACCACAATAAGAAATGGGTTTTTTACTTTGACGAAGACCGCTTGTTACGGCTGAAAGATCTTAGTCTTGTTTTCCTATTTAATATTGTGGTTTCATCATTTATATATATATATATTATATACAAAACTAAAGTTTATCGGGACTCGGTCAGTTCTTCAGGTTCAAATTAAACTCTCATTGCCAACGTTTCGGTCTTTATTTAAAACATTTTTCATAGGCCTACAAAAACAGAGGAAATATAAGAAATAATAAAATCATTCAAGAATCAAACATACATAAAAGTGCAATTAGTTACAATTAAGAAAGTACAATAGAAATTTTGACTATACTCGTAGGTTAGTGAGAAAACTTGAAGAAGTATAAATTTTGAAACTTCTGTAAGTTTTCTCACTAACCTATAGTCAAATTTCTATTATAATTTCTTAATTGTAACTAACTGCACTTTTTTTTATGTTTGATTGTATTATTTTTTATATATATTCTGTTTTTGTAGGCCTATGGAAAAGGTTTTATATAAAGACCGAAACGTTGGAAATGAGAGTTTAATTTGAACCTGAAGAACTGACCGAGTCCCGATAAACTTTAGTCTTGTTTCTATTCCACGGTCAATACTTTTATCTTATATATATATATATATATATATATATATATACCACTTAAAATAAACAGTGACACATAGACTGAAACATAACAAAAGACTCACTTTTCAATATTTCGACCGTAATGACGGTCGTCCTCAGGAGAAGAAGTGAATTGACGGAGGGACGACAGTTAACTGTTATATATATATATATTCGTTGGAAATACGATCCAAAACAGACAAATATAGTTCAATATAGACAAAGAAACATAGGGAAATCAAAAGAACACACTTACAGTCTCTAATTTTCGGTTTGAACCGTCTTCAGGAGAGATAAAAGAGGGAAACCAAGCACACTGGTACAGAGACGGTTGGAGACCCGTCTCTGTACCAGTGCGCTTGGTTTCCCTCTCCTATCTCTCCTAAAGACTGTTCAAACCGAAACTTAGAGACTGTAAGTGTGTTCCTTTGATTTCTCTATGTTTCTTTGTCTATATTGAAATATATATATATGAATAATAATCAAAATAACACTTGATATAATAGATGGATTAATTTACCACAATGAAAACAATTTTTTAAAAACAATGCTCTAAGGCCTTTCGTTAACACATCTTCGGAGAGCAAGTGAACTAAAACAACAATAAATACTTGTTAACTTGGCTGATTGAAATTTCCAGAATTGATGGCAACCCTGAATGTGTTTAATGATGAAGTCTTCATCTGTTTAATTATCCCGTTAATCAAAACTTCATCTAATTTGTAGAGTCCTAGGCTATTGTTCATCAACATCTCATAAAAGTTCTTTATGAGCGCACTTTCTACGATATTTCTTCTTCTTTCTGAAGACACGTATATTAATTCATTTGCTTCATTCCAATTAATCACATGATTACTGTCTCTTATGTGAATGAATAAGGCACTCTTTTCGTCCTCTCCTCTGATGGAGTATTTGTGCTGTTTTATCCTTGTAAGAAGACCTTTGCTCGTCTGTCCAATGTAAGACATTTCACAGTCAGTACATGGTATCCTGTATACACAACAGTCCTTTCTTTTTGGCTTATTATTAACAAGTCTGTTAAACAAGTTACCATCATTACTGAACACAACAGAAACGTCCAATCTTTTCATAAATGAAGGCATATCTTTCAAACAAGGACTGTATGGAATGACTAACAAAGAAATCAAAAATATTTACAAAATTGCAGATTCTTTAATGTATCCAAAAAGGTTAATCGACAATATCATAAAAAAGGTGAAACAATCCATGATATTAAAAAATGAAGAACAGTTCACAAGAAGGAATTTGTTAGTCATTCCATACAGTCCTTGTTTGAAAGATATGCCTTCATTTATGAAAAGATTGGACGTTTCTGTTGTGTTCAGTAATGATGGTAACTTGTTTAACAGACTTGTTAATAATAAGCCAAAAAGAAAGGACTGTTGTGTATACAGGATACCATGTACTGACTGTGAAATGTCTTACATTGGACAGACGAGCAAAGGTCTTCTTACAAGGATAAAACAGCACAAATACTCCATCAGAAGAGAGGACGAAAAGAGTGCCTTGTTCATTCACATAAGAGACAGTAATCATGTGATTAATTGGAATGAAGCAAATGAATTAATATACGTGTCTTCAGAAAGAAGAAGAAATATCGTAGAAAGTGCGCTCATAAAGAACTTTTATGAGAGGTTGATGAACAATAGCCTAGGACTCTACAAATTAGATGAAGTTTTGATTAACGGGATAATTAAACAGATGAAGACTTCATCATTAAACACATTCAGGGTTGCCATCAATTCTGGAAATTTCAATCAGCCAAGTTAACAAGTATTTATTGTTGTTTTAGTTCACTTGCTCTCCGAAGATGTGTTAACGAAAGGCCTTAGAGCATTGTTTTTAAAAAATTGTTTTCATTGTGGTAAATTAATCCATATATATATATATATATATATATATATATATATATATGCAGGCTTCCTACATATGACTCACAGTTTAAGGGCTACCACAGGAGTCTTGAGAGTTTAGTCGTCCCCTTCCGAAGGGGGCAATGCTCGATACCCCGAGACCAGGGCTTGCGACTGATATGGTAGTTCATCTGACCCTATCAGGGCGTCATTATGAGGACTCTTTAGTACCATAGTGAACGACTCATAGATTGCAAATATCTCGTTGGCTAAACGCCACCTGGTCTGTGGCAATAAGTGCTAGAGATTCCTTAAGGTCTCTCTATTCGTAATATAAACGGGCTCGAGAGAGAGGGTAGTATCTAATCGTCCCCACTCTGAAATCCGTCAAAAGCCAGTGCATATACCAGGCAAGTACCAGTTGTCCAGTACATTCAGCTGAGTTCAAGGCCCATTCCCACTGGTAAGGGTTTGAGGTCTCTAGCTCCCGGTATGTTAAGCAGGCATCCTCCTGATGTTACTGTTTCTCACATAGTGACCACAAAGGTCTACCTAACCTGGATGAGAACCAACAGCCACTACAAGTCCAACCTCAGTTGGCGGGATGGAGAGAAAACCTCTCCATGGCCCCTCGCCGCCCGTAGTACCGACTTGTTTTAAGTGTTTCGGATCAAACTCCGGACCAAAGGTCCTACTGAACCTACTCAGCTTCACGTAAGCTCAATGGCCTTTGTAGCTCCTGCTTCAAAGAACCTGTGGATATAAAGCCAATACAGCTATTGGTAGAGCTGCATAGCCCCACTAGGGAGCTTCAGGTCCTACTGAACCTACTCAGCTACACGTAAGCTCAATGGCCTTTGTAGCTCCTGCTTCAAAGAACCTGTGGATATAAAGCCAATACAGCTATTGGTAGAGCTGCATAGCCCCACTAGGGGGCTTCAGGTCCTACTGAACCTACCCAGCTACACGTAAGCTCAATGACCTTTATAGGCTCTGGTTCAAAGAACCTGTGGATATAAAGCCAATACAGCTATTGGTAGAGCTGCATGGCCCCACTAGGGGCTTCAGGTTCTACTGAACCTACTCAGCTACACGTAAGCTCAATGGCCTTTGTAGCCCCTGGTTCAAAGAACCTGTGGATATAAAGCCAATACAGCTATTGGTAGAGCTGCAAGGCCCCACTAGGGGGCTTCAGGTCCTACTGAACCTACTCAGCTACACGTAAGCTCAATGACCTTTATAGGCTCTGGTTCAAAGAACCTGTGGATATAAAGCCAATACAGCTATTGGTAGAGCTGCATGGCCCCACTAGGGGCTTCAGGTTCTACTGAACCTACTCAGCTACACGTAAGCTCAATGGCCTTTGTAGCCCCTGGTTCAAAGAACCTGTGGATATAGGGCCAATACAGCTATTGCTAGAGCTGCATGGCCCCACTAGGGGCGGAGGGATGTGGTTTAAGGAATCTTTTACATATACATATACATATATAGTTCAACGTACACAAAGAAACATAGAGAAATTAAGTATATATATATATATATATATATATATATATATATATATATATATATATCAACCTCTGATAGGACGTTATTTCGCTAAGTTGACAAACCTTGTTTGCTAACTTGTCAAACAAGTTATATAGTATATAACATATAGTATATAATAATATATAATTATATATTATATATAAAAACTAAATAATATATATATATATATAAATTATATAAACTGACCGAGTTTATCGGGACAGTTCTTCAGGTTCAAATTAAACTCTCATTTCCAATGTTTCGGTCTTTATTTACAACCTTTTTCATGGGCAGAAATATAAATTTTGAAACAGAAAAAATTAAGTATTACATTACAAATTCTTTTACAAAGAAAAATAGTATGTGGATTTCAACAACAACTGTAGTTTGAATGAACATGTTACAACTGAAGAACTGACGGAGTCCCGATAAACTTTAGTTTTGTTTCTATTCCATGGTCGATACTTTTTTCAATATTTATATAAATATATAAAAAGATTTCACATAAACACGTGAAATAACAATCAATGATCAAACCACAATAAGAAATGGGAAAACAAGACTAAGATCTTTCAACCGTAACAAGCGGTCTTCGTCAGAGTCAAAAACCCAACTGGATGGGTTAGGTTTTTGTCAACAAAAACCCATCAGTAAGGGTTTTTGACTCTGACGAAGACCGCTTGTTACGGTTGAAAGATCTTAGTCTTGTTTTCCCATTTCTTATTGTGGTTTGATCATAGATATAAATATATATATATAAATATTTTCGAGTATGACAATATATTTAGTAATCATACCTATATTACTTTCACCATCAACACTCAATATATATTTTTATTAAAAACAATAAATAATCAAATATATTAACTGTTGAATTTGAATACCTCTCTCCTACCTGGATAGAGTAAATCTAATTTAGGGAATTTTTGTTTTGATTTCAGATGAGTTTGATGATTTGGCAAGACTGCAAAGAACTTGTTCAGATGATATAGCAGTGAATAAGTGTGAAGGAGCCTGTAACTCTCAAGTTCAGCCCAGCGTGATGACCCATTCTGGTTTCATCAAGGTCTACGTTATGCATATAAACTTATATATATATTATATATATATATATATACATCAGCTCAAAAACGAAGAAAATCAATACACAGAGGAAGAGCACACTTACAAACTCAAATTTTCGGATGATCCATCTTCAGGAGAAAAGAGAATGGGCAACCAAGCACGCCGAAAACACAACGGCAGGAAATCGTCCCGGCAACCGACTCAACCCGTTGCCGGGACGATTTCCTGCCGTTGTGTTTTCGGCGTGCTTGGTTGCCCATTCTCTTTTCTCCTGAAGATGGATCATCCGAAAATTTGAGTTTGTAAGTGTGCTTTTCTTCGTTTTTAAGCTGATTTGAGTCCAGTTTGGATCGTTTTTTCGAATTATGAGTGCTAATATATATATATTTCGTTGAACAACTGACCGTATTTCACTGATGTCATTTTCTTCACCAGTTTTTCAAGGTTTCTGATCAAGGTCTCAGAAACCTTGAAAAACTGGTGAAGAAAATGACATCAGTGAAATACGGTCAGTTGTTCAACGAAATATGCTTAAATGAAGGATGCTTCCAAATTTTTTAAAATATATATATATAATATATATATATACACGAGTTCGAGATTAACAAAGAGCAACACACAAAGTAGGGAAACACACTTACAGACTCAAATTTTAGGGTAATCCGTCTTCAGGAGAAAAGAGAATGGGAGATCAAGCACGTTGTAGACGCAACGGCAAGTAACCAACCCAGCAACCGCCAGTGCTGTCAACCGTACCCGGTCTTAAAGTATAATATATATATATATGGAATTATATACGGAACTATTGATTAATAGTGAAAGAGAGAATTAAGAAGAATAAAATAAAAAAGGAAAGAGAGAGAAGTTCTCTGATCCTTTTCTTTTTTTTTCTTTCTTAAGGAAACTCACTAAAAATTATATATATATATATATATATATAATATATATATAATATATATATATCTGATTGGTTGATGCAGGACCAAATAAGCTTGACTCATTTTTTTGCATGCTGTTTTCAAAGTTGAAGGCTTCTAGCTCTGACCGAAAATACGTACAGCGGCTCTTCTCTTCCATGAAGTCATCTCCGTCGACACAGCAAATAGTATTAGGGCTCGCACTCCCTCAGAAAATAAACAGTTGCCGTGCGATGTCGACTTTTCCAACTGTTTATTTTCTGAGGGAGTGCGAGCCCTTATACTAATTGCTGTGTCGGCGGAGATGACTTCATGGAAGAGAAGAACCGCTGTACGTGACTTCGATCAGAGCTAGAAGCCTTCAACTTTGAAAACAGCACGCAAAAAAATAAGTCAAGCTTATTTGGTCCTGCATCAACCAATCAGATATTAGAACCAGACCCCTCATATATATATATATATATATATATATATATATATATATACCATGATAAACGAAAAACGGTCCGGCAGGACAAATAACAATTAAAATAAGCAGTGACACATAAACAGAAACACAACAAAGACTCACTTTTCAATATTTCGACCGTAATGGCGGTCGTCCTCAGGAGAAGAAGTGAATTGACGGAGGGACGACAGTCAACTGTCAATGTTGTCAATATATATATATATATATATATATATATATATATATATATATGATATATATATAATATTATATATATATTTTATATATATATATATATATATATATATATATATGAAGAGATTTCACATAAACACGTGAAACAACAATCAATGATTAAACCACAATAAGAATGGGAAAACAAGACTAAGATCTTTCAAACGTAACAAGCGGTCTTCGTCAGAGTCAAAAACCCAACTGAACACTAGATGCAGAAAACATCTGGTGAGGAGTTGAGAAGAGTGGGAGGGAAGAGTGGTATTTTAAAAGGGTGAAAGCACAGGAAAGGACTAATGTCCAGAAAGGGATGTTTGGGGAAACAAAGGAGTACAGTAAGACAAAGTAAAAAACTATCCGCTAGCTGTCAACCCTCTTTGAAGAGGCTATTGCCCTCGTTACGAAAGTATCAAGTTTGAAGTGACCGTTACTAATGTTTATAATATTAGATCTATTAAATTTAATTAGAGACGATTCAATAATATTTCTTGACAACATTGATTTTTCATGTTGTTAATCAATGTTGTTAATCAATTTTCATGTTTTTAATGAAAAATCAATGTTGTTAAGAAATATTATTGAATCGTCTCTAATTAAATTTAATAGATCTAATATTATAAACATTAGTAACGGTCTCTTCAAACTTGATACTTTCGTCACGAGGGCAATAGCCTCTTCAAAGAGGGTTGACAGCTAGCGGATAGTTTTTTACTTTGTCTTACTGTACTCCTTTGTTTCCCCAAACATCCCTTTCTGGACATTAGTCCTTTCCTGTGCTTTCACCCTTTTAAAATACCACTCTTCCCTCCCACTCTTCTCAACTCCTCACCAGATGTTTTCTGCATCTAGTGTTCAGTTGGGTTTTTGACTCTGACGAAGACCGCTTGTTATGGTTGAAAGATCTTAGTCTTGTTTTCCCATTCTTATTGTGGTTTAATCATTGATATATATATATATATATATATATATAATAGTTCAATGTAGAAAAAGAAACATAAAGTAATTAAAAGCACCCACTTAGAGTCTCTAACTTTTGGTTTGAACCATCTTCAGGAGAGATAAGAGAGGGAAACCAAGCGCAGTGGTTCAGAGACGGTTGGAGACCCTCTGAATATATATATATATATATATATATATATATATATATATATATGTTTCAGAGTATTGTGTTTCAGAAACGATCATTTCAGATTCAAAAATGCATCTTTACTGAAAAAGTTGTTCGCCATTTATTTATTGAATACTGTTTGTACTACTACCATGCTTTTCTTAATTGTTTTCCAGAATACACATGTCTTTTAACTATATTGTAGATATTTCACTGCGCAGACAGTAGTGTAGCAATGGAAAGGGGGGGGGGGGAGAGAGAGAACTGATTTTTGAAGGGGTAAAAATAGAAAAAAATTAAAATAATAAAAAAATACCAAAAAACTGAAATTTTATACCAAAATTAGTTTTTAAGGTTCATTATAAGGTTTTATTTATTTTAAAAAAAATTATTTTTTTAAAACTATTTTTTTAAAAGGGTTGTAAGTTTATTATATTTATTTACTTGTCGAGTATATTTAAGTTCACAATTTTTTTTATGATTTGAATTGTACGTTTTTTTTTGGAAAATCTTTGCTTTCGTTTTGATGATGACTGTATATGTATGAGCGTCTGGGAGTAATAACAGTAATCTAAAATTAAGGGGCCAGGCTAGCTCAGTGGTTACGTGCTCGCCTCTGAACTGATAGGACCGGGGTTCGATCCTCACCTGGCCCTCGATTTAGTCACGCGGGAGATGAATAAATCTGAGTACGTCGTCCCTCAGATCAGAGAAGGACGTTAAACGTCGGTCCCGAGCCTGTACGATGTTAGGTACTTGTTAAAGATCCCTACCCTAAATATATTTGAGTTAGGAAAAATTTTAGGACTCCCACTGTAGAATCAATCTTCATTGTGTGGTATCACAAAGAGTCAATGCTTGGCCTACGTGTGTTCCCTTGTGGGACTGCCACTCTAACCTAACCTAATCTAAAATTAGATCCTTGTTTGCATTTCAATGAATAAATACTGTGTGAAGTTGCTGGAATTTGGAAGGTTAACGGATTATGAACGGCTAGCGCGGAGGCAAATCTTATGACCGCCTCAGGGTGCAAATAGTTGTTACATAACTGTGTGCAGATGCACATAGAGAGCTTTCCTTCATACTAACAGGTTTTTTTCATTTTCAATGTCTTCCAGGATGGTTGATTTACATATTGTTGCCTATGTCTCAGGAGTGCTACTGTTGCCGAGAGAGTTTCCTCAGAGAACGCTCTGTCACCCTGACTCATTGCTATGACCCAGATGGTTCTCGCCTCACCGGGACTAAAACAGCAACAATGCAAGTCAAGCTAAGAGAGCCTGCAGACTGCAAGTGCTACAAGTGCGGCAATCTAGTATGAAAGCGTCACTGTAGCAAATAAACGAATCTGCCGACCAGCTTTACTGCTATTGAGCCTTGCCAATACGTACAGTCTATCCTTATTACCCTTACATATACACAGGGCTGGCCCTAACAATGCAAGTCAAGCTAAGAGAGCCTGCAGACTGCAAGTGCTACAAGTGCGGCAATCTAGTATGAAAGCGTCACTGTAGCAAATAAACGAATCTGTCGACCAGCTTTACTGCTATTGAGCCTTGCCAATACGTACAGTCTATCCTTATTACCCTTACATATACACAGGGCTGGCCCTAACAATGCAAGTCAAGCTAAGAGAGCCTGCAGACTGCAAGTGCTACAAGTGCGGCAATCTAGTATGAAAGCGTCACTGTAGCAAATAAACGAATCTGCCGACCAGCTTTACTGCTATTGAGCCTTGCCAATACGTACAGTCTATCCTTATTACCCTTACATATACACAGGGCTGGCCCTAACAATGCAAGTCAAGCTAAGAGAGCCCGCAGACTGCAAGTGCTACAATCTAGTATGAAAGCGTCACTGTAGCAAATAAACGAATCTGCCGACCAGCTTTACTGCTATTGAGCCTTGCCAATACGTACAGTCTATCCTTATTACCCTTACATATACACAGGGCTGGCCCTAACAATGCAAGTCAAGCTAAGAGAGCCCGCAGACTGCAAGTGCTACAATCTAGTATGAAAGCGTCACTGTAGCAAATAAACGAATCTGCCGACCAGCTTTACTGCTATTGAGCCTTGCCAATACGTACAGTCTATCCTTATTACCCTTACATATACACAGGGCTGGCCCTAACAATGCAAGTCAAGCTAAGAGAGCCTGCAGACTGCAAGTGCTACAAGTGCGGAAATCTAGTATGAAAGCGTCACTGTAGCAAATAAACGAATCTGTCGACCAGCTTTACTGCTATTGAGCCTTGCCAATACGTACAGTCTATCCTTATTACCCTTACATATACACAGGGCTGGCCCTAACAATGCGAGGCCCTATGAGAAGAGGACTGCCCAGTCTGGGGAGGGGATAATGATAACAATACGGATAAATACAGGGTGTCAATAAAGTCCGTGTGCGTTTTAAAAAAAATATACCCTTATTTGTAGCTGGGATAGAAATAATCTGTAAAAAGGATTAGAAAGAAGCAAATCTATATTTTTTAAAGTTTTATTGAAATTTTATCCAATTAACCTCCATCATGTGGTAACCTCTTCCATACAGATAAATCACGAATTTCCTAACAGATGAATCGGAAGAGGTGAACCGTTTCATTCATCTTCACATTCGCCAGACTTGACTCCATTAGATTTTTCTTATAGGGGTATGTGAAAACAAATGTGCATGCATCTAAATCTTGTCCATTTGAAGATTTGAAAGCTAAAATAACTAATAAGATTTTACAGATTATTGTAAATCAGTTGGCGCATGTTTTCCGTAAACTGCAAAAGCGTATTACCCTCTATATTGCTAATAATGGAGGACTGTGGAAACTAAAAATTATTTTTAGAATAAAACCTTAAAAAATATAGGTTTACTTCCTTCTAATGTTTTTTACAGATTATTTCTATCGTAAATACAAATAAAGTTATAATTTTTTTAAACTGCACATGGACTTTATGGACACCCTGTATAATGATAAAGTTTTTTTTTTCCACTTCAACTACAAAAATAATTGTTATAAGAAGTGATTCTAAATTATTATTTTACAATTAACAGGGATGTATATAGCGAATGAGTGGTCACCCGTTGGTGCCACTCCATAACATGGTTTTCCTCACAGCTGGTTTAACTTAGAAGGTCTCGTGGCCACTTTCTTTTTAAGCGCCTATGGGGGTTTGAGGGTATTACAGGTGAGTAAAGGGTTTGAGCGAGTGGATTGGGGTGGGTTTGTAATCTGTTGTGGAATATTTTGTGACGTTCCATTGCTAAGTTCTGGACAGATGGGACTTTGAGGTCTTGGTGTATGATTTTATTGGGGGACGTGAAAAGGTAAGTTTGAGAGTTTTCTGATAATTTTTGACTGAAGGGATTGCGACGGTTGTATGATAAAGTTAAATATAATTATTGGGTTAGTTCCACTGAGGTTAGTAATATTTGAATTTGTAGTAATAATGTCCGAGGAGTGACGGATATTACTACTAATTCTAATATAATGATAAGGATAACAATAATGATAAGTATAAGAATGAGGATAACAAAAGGATAATAGGATTAATGATAAGGACAAAAATAATTATAATGATAAGAATAAGTGAATTAAGTAAAATAATAAGTGAAATAATTTTCTATAATTCTGTACCAGAAAATAAATTCGTCTCTTACATATACAGAGGCCCGGCCCTAACAATGCGAGGCCCTATGGGAAACGGACTATCTAGTATGGGAAGGGATAAAGAAAAGATAAGAATAAGGGAATGAATAAGAAAAAAGACGATAATAATAAGGATAACATTAAAGATAAGATAAGAAAAAAGATAAGGATACGGGAAAGAATAAGAATAAAGATGATAATAATAAGAATAACAATAAAGATAAGATAAGAAAAAAGATAAGGATACGGGAAAGAATAAGAATAAAGATGATAATAATAAAGATAACAATAAAGATAAGATAAGAAAAAAGATAAGGATAAGGGAAAGAATAAGAATAAAGATGATAATAATAAAGATAACAATAAAGATAAGATAAGAAAAAAGATAAGGATACGGGAAAGAATAAGAATAAAGACGAATAAATAAGGATAACAATAAAGATAAGATAAGGGAAAGGATAAGGATAAGGGAAAGAATAAGAATAAAAACGATAATAATAAGGATAACAAAAAAGATAAGATAAGGGAAAGGATAAGGATACGGGAAAGAATAAGAATAAAGACGATAATAATAGAGATAAGATAAAGAATAATGATAATAATAAAGATAAAGATAAGAATAAGTGAAATAATTGTTATTCTTTCGGGCATAAGAATAATGAAGAAAATATCGAATGTTTTAACAAGAGAGTGAAATCTTAATTATTCTCATATCACATACCTCAGGCTATGGAGAAATGATACTGTTCCATCTTGGCTGCAATAAACTCTATATAAGGGTTTTTTTGATGTTCCTGCTACTAGGATGCTGTTTTCAGGATTCAAAGGGTTTCTGCATTTCGTTTTTAGATTTACCTGGGGTAGAATAACTTTAAGAAGCTGTCTCACTGAGGCTTGAAAGCAGTCTCTATACTAATATTTCCTCATTTCCATAGTTTTAAACATTGAGATTCCCTCTTTTCTCTAACTTTCCCTGACTTAGCACATTCATTCCCCCGAAAAAATGTCTTATTTACACCTATTCACAGACCTGTTTTGATATTAAGACGTGTACCCAGCTTTCCAGCTATATCACGGATAATAGCAGAACAGATTGATGCTTTTTTAGCGTGAAAGCTATTTCGCCACATCTCGGGGGCACCAAGTCCTATCCTAGGATAGAACCAATGTCAGCCTCCGAGATACGCCCGAGGTGGACAGCGCGGAGGCGAGCTTCCACGACCCTGCAACACAAACATCACCATAAACACCACTAGACCAAAGACCAAGACCTCAACCAAAATCAGAAAAACACAAAGAAAGATAATCCTCCAGTAAAACTAAAAGAAAACCCACAACCTATTCACAGACCACTATTCTAAAGGTAAGTCAGGTATAGTGATATAAGGGGTAGTAATGGAGTGATCAAGCCCTCTAATAGCCTCTAACACTCAAGTCCGACTTTCGGCCTTCACGAGGCTACCCTGTTAACCTGCTATATACAGGGACAAACGAAAGAGGAGGAGAAGGTGATCAGGGGCTGGGCCTGACCACCTTCGTATCACATCCTTCCTAATCCCCAAATCCTTTCCTTTTATCCCAGCCCCAATCTAAGCTGTTATACGATCTGTGCCGAAGGATGGGTGATACAGGGGTTCTGTATTATGAACGGAGCTTTAAGGGCACCAGGCGACCCTCTTGAGTAAAAAGCCTTACTCCGGTATGCGGTGGAAAAATTACCACCGACAGAGCTTCAGATATTTTCCCCTCTAAAAATAAGGGAGTCTGGAGACCATCCTCCGGAAGCGCAGAGGGTCCAAACACGCTACCTAGTGTGAACCTCCCACAAGTGCACCTGAGGATAAGAAGAAGGAGAAAGGAAATACTTTCTCCCGAAACATAGGGAGCCTGAATAGGCATTATCAATGATGGTTTGTGCAGATTCTGCAAAGAGGAAGAAACACCGTTGCACCTGCTGATAACTTGTAAGGCAACTTTGCTGCAGAGAGGCAGGTGCTTCGGGACACTCAACAAAACCAGAGAAAAACATTTCCCGCTGAAACCAGCAAAAGTGCTGAGCTTCTTGGAGGCTTTGAAGCTAACTGCTGGGGTACTTTAGTACAGAAGAAGGGAAGTACAATAGTTTTTTTTTTTTTAAGACGCAGTGCTATAGTCACCCTCAAATAATAAGAATAAAATAAATAAATAGTGGTATAAGAAAAAAAAAAGAAACAAAACTTTTCAAATAAACATTATTTATAGCATTAATTTACAAAATAACCATTTTTATTTTACTTTCTTTTTTTTCAATTGGATTGTTTCTCATTCCATCAAATTTAGGTAATTGTTGACAAACTGTCATCCAATGAAGATCCATAAGAACCATTTTCAACTCTATTTGTTTACAAAAACAGCAAACAAATTGCCGATATCTATGGCAATGATCAACATGAGAGAAAAAACTATCTTTATATCGAAATTTGAGTGGGCAAAAGAAGCATGACTTTATTTCGTTGTATACATCACATGGTTGGGCTATGACAAGAGTCTTCTTCTGACGATTCTGTTGTGTTGCTTTTCTCGGCTTCCTTTTTCTTTTAACTGTTGTTTTTTTATTTACAGGATTTGAAACTGGAAAGAAAAAGGAATATATTAATGAAGTAGTCAAATGAAAAAGAAAATTCTAATTTTAGTATAATCAGTTATTATGTGGTATTTACTCATTGTAGGGTAAAAAAGCTAATGAAATGGTCTCCACATATAAAAATTTAATGATTCTGAGGTAAAATGGATGATAAACCAATAAAAGTCTCCACACAAATGAAGTTTTATTCAACGCGTTTCGAACACTTTGTGCTCATCATCAGGAAGACACTATAATACAAATTATATCTAATTAGTTACAAAAATTAGAGTGAAATAATAAAATTCAATTAAGAGAATTGAAGACATACCCAAGGATGTGGTACTGACGGGTTGGTCCAGTACCATTTTACCTCAGAATGAGTAAATACCACACAATTACGGATTGCACAACTAATGATTTAAAAATTTAATGGTATAAAGAACGCGTTTCGAACACGTAGTTGTCCTTTCTCAGGTTTTAACTAAAAAATGTCACCAGAGAGTTATCTATAGTAGAAAGTAAATATAGTACAAAATAAAACTAAAATAAGGAAGAGAATATGAACCTACGGGTGAGTGTCTGTGGTACAACTGACTGGGAATAGGATGGAAGTGGGTGAGGGTATGGAGTGTACACATACCTAAGGGTGAGTGTCTGTGGTACAACTGACTGGGAATAGGATGGAAGTGGGTGAGGGTATGGAGTGTACACATACCTAAGGGTGAGTGTCTGTGGTACAACTGACTGGGAATAGGATGGACGTGGGTGAGGGTATGGAGTGTACACATACCTAAGGGTGAGTGTCTGTAGTACAACTGACTGAAAATAGGATGGACGTGGGTGAGGGTATGGAGTGTACACATACCTAAGGGTGAGTGTCTGTGGTACAACTGACTGGGAATAGGATGGAAGTGGATGAGGGTATGGAGTGTACACATACCTAAGGGTGAGTGTCTGTGGTACAACTGACTGGGAATAGGATGGAAGTGGGTGAGGGTATGGAGTGTACACATACCTAAGGGTGAGTGTCTGTGGTACAACTGACTGGGAATAGGATGGACGTGGGTGAGGGTATGGAGTGTACACATACCTAAGGGTGAGTGTCTGTGGTACAACTGACTGGGAATAGGATGGAAGTGGGTGAGGGTATGGAGTGTACACATACCTAAGGGTGAGTGTCTGTGGTACATACTGACTGAAGGGGAGGATGAGGAACTAGGATCGTACGTGGATGGAGGGTGGAGGTATGGAGTGTACACATACCTAAGGGTGAGTGTCTGTGGTACAACTGACTGGGAATAGGATGGAAGTGGGTGAGGGTATGGAGTGTACACATACCTAAGGGTGAGTGTCTGTAGTACAACTGACTGAAAATAGGATGGACGTGGGTGAGGGTATGGAGTGTACACATACCTAAGGGTGAGTGTCTGTGGTACAACTGACTGGGAATAGGATGGACGTGGGTGAGGGTATGGAGTGTACATCTGTTTCATATTAGAAGGCAGGTACATTTCATTGTTATTTTTTTTTCCTAAAGGTTAGGCTGAGCCTTTACATTTGCTCTAGGACTAAGTGTAGGAAACATATTGAAAATATAGCACAGAGAACTATAATGAAATACAATGAAATATTGCAATAAGGAGAAAATAGAACTTTTTTTTATATATATAATACCTTCTAATATGAAACAGATGTACATTTCATCCCTACCCACGTCCATCCTATTCCCAGTCAGTTATACCACAGACACTCACCCTTATGTTCGTACTCTCTTCCTTATTTTATTTTATTTTGTACTATAGATAACTCTCTGATGATATTGCATTTTTTAGTTCCTTCCAACTTCCCAAACCCCTTCCTCTTATCCTAGCCCTAATCCAAGAAGTTATGCGATCCGTGCCAAAGGATGGATGATACAGGGGTTACTGTATTATGAACGGAGCCTCAAGGGTACCAGGCAAACGCCCTTGATAAAATAGGATTACTGCAGTATGCGGTATTCTACTGGAACGGAGAAAATACCACTGACAGAGCTTCAGAGATTTCCCCCTGTATAATAATAAAGAGAAAGATGTCCGGAGACTATCCTCCGGAAGCGCAGAGGGTCCAAAAGCGCTAACTAGTGGGATTCAACCTCCCACAAATGCACCTAAGGATGCGAAAAAAGACTGTCCTGATGAAGGAGAAAGAATATTTCTCCCGAAACTTAGGGAGCCAAAATGGGCATTATCAATGAAGGTTTTTGTCAAGATTCTGCAAAGAAGAGGAAGAAAAACCGTTACACCAGCTGACTGACTGTAAGGCAACTTTACTGCACAGAGGTAGATGCTTCGGAACACTCAACAAAACCATAGAAAAACTTTTACCGCTGGACCCAGCAAAATTGCTGAGCTTCTTGGCTTCGTTGAAGCTAACTGCTGGGGTACTTTAGTACAGAAGGGAGGAAGTACAATAGTTTTTAAGACCCAGTGCTATAGTCACCCTCAGATAATAATAATAATAATAATAATTATTATCAAGTTTTATTTACTTTGACTCCTTCTTCTAGTCACAGGTCTTCTGTTCTCTTCTTTCTTTCGGCTCCTTGTTAATATATTTGACACAGTTTCATTTCCTGCTTCAGAAGAATCTGAAAAACAAATACAAATTTTTATAAAATATTATATATTTATACATAAATATAATTTTTTCTATTTATTATTCTATAAACAAAACTTACAAGCTTTCAACCAAGAATTGGTCTTCTTCAGGTAATTGAATAGTAAATTAAAAAATAATTTTTTAAGGTATTATTTATATTATCTATTATCATAACTAAGGACCCGAAGTGCTTAACTCATGTTATAATTATATGATAATATAATATCATATATTATATGCATTAATTATACATCATGATTTGTTTTCTTGACCCAATATTTATATGATGTAATTTTTTTTGAGGGTTGACGTCTAATGATGTGAAACTAGTCCTTTTGCCGACGTTTCGACATATATTTATGTCATCACCAGGGCTACAACATGATTGTTTTACAATTAATACTACTATTACTACTATTTTGGTTATTTGTTACATTTTACATGTACAGTAACAGAGAGGAATTGATTGATAAATCAGTTATTTCGACTATGGATTTTTTATACATTGACATAAGAATATTGTTATTAATATTTTATTGCTTTTACAATTATTTCATAAGTATAGAGATCACTATTTGATTACCTTGGAAATCTGTTTCTGTTGCAGCATACCTGCGTTTACTAAATTACATGATAAACACATGCAGACCACTGTCTATGTTAGTTTGGAGGTTTCTTTACGGTTATGTTTTGCATGTGTTAACCATATAAGTGAGTAAAGAAAGGTATGCTGCAACAAAAACAGATTTCCAAGGTAATCAAATATTGATATCTATACTTATGAAATAATTGTAAAAGCAATAAAATAATAATAAAAATATCCTTATGTCAATGTAAAATAATCCATAGTCGAAATAACTGATTTATCAATCAATTCCTCTCTGTTACTGTACATGTAAAATGTAATAAATAACCAAAATAGTAGTAATAGTAGTGCTAATTGTAAAACGAAGATGTTGTAGCCCTGAAGATGAAGGACTAGTTTCAAATCATTAGACCTCAACCCTCAAAAAAAAATTACATCATATATTAATTATAATGTAATAAATTATTAAATTTATAATTATTGGTAGAAATTAAAACTTAAAATACAATTAATATAAATAATAAAAAAGCAACAACATACTGCATTTATCAACTGTAGGTTTTGGAGAACTGACAGATGAATTGATGGTACTTTCTTTTTCATGTAAATTGGCAAAACTGTTAACTGCATTGGCAGGAAGACAGGCAGCTGAATTGTTTGCAGCACTGACTGCTGAATTGTTGACAGCACTCACAGCTGATTTGTTGGCAACACTGACATCAGCACCTGTCGCTAAACTCAGATCTATTGTATCCCAAATAAATTTAGGATTTCCTTTAGCATCTTCATTAAAATAACAAATATCGACTGAATTACAAAAACTGTCACAACTGCTTTCTTCACTGATATAAATAACTTCATCTTTATTTTTATCACTAGTTACTTTATTTACAACATCACTAGATGTCTTATGATCTATACAACCAACACTGGTAGTAGCCCTTGATTTTAAATTTCTTAAATATTCAGCATTTATATCATTCAAAATTTCACTAATGTTCTTAGTTTGTTCCCTGGAATTCTTATTATTTACATCATTTTTAATAGTACTATTAGATTTACAATTATTTACATTATCAGCATTGTTACCAAACATAACAACGTTAGATTTCTTATCATTTACATAACCATCATTGATAACTGGACTTGATTTCTTATCAATTATAAAACTATCATTTATCCTATTGATAACAGCACTTGATTTCTTATCATTTACATAAACATCTTTTTTAACAGAATCTGCTTTTTTATCATTAACAAAACCATAATTGATAACAGGAATTGATTTATCATTAACATAACAATCATTGATAACAGTACTTGATTTCTTATCATTTATACAAATATCATTGATATCATTACTAGCTCCCTGTTTATTTACATAATTAGAATAGACATGATTAATAACAATACTTGATTTTTTATCATTTCTACAAGTATCATTGATAGTACAACTATATCCTTGATTATTTACATAATTAGAATACACATGATTAATAACAACACTTGATTTCTTATCATTTATACAAGTATCATTGATAGTACAACTAGATCCTTGATTATTTACATAATTAGAATACACATGATTAATAACAACACTTGATTTCTTATCATTTACATAACCATCATTGATATCAGTACTTGCTTTCTTATCATTAACATAACTATAATTGACAACAGCACTTGATTTCTTATCATTTACATAACCATCACTGATAACAGTACTTGCTTTCTTATCATTAACATAACTATAATTGACAACAGCACTTGATTTCTTATCATTTACATAACCATCATTGCAAACTCCTAATTTTTTATTAATTGTATCGCAATAACCACCAACAACAAAATCTTGAACATTTTTTTCACATTTACTCTTAATTTCTTTCATCATTTCAATTTCTTGAAATTTTTTTTGAATGGCAAGATTAATATCCTTGATAAACGGAGATACATCAGTATTATTGACACTACGAGAATTTTTCCTTATTGGTAACACCATATCTTCTTTCCTTGTCTGTGTCTCTCTTTCCAGTACATATATTCCTTCAGTTCTATTGATTGTATTTCTTCGTTTTGATGAATCACTTTCAGACTTAATATCATCAATCATAATACAATCATCATCACTGTCACTACATATATCTATAACTTCTTTCATCTTTTCATTCATTATAAAAAAAATTTATAAAACTCTGAAACAAACAACGTTTCAAATAAATGTAAAATAAAAAAAAATGTGGACTGGCTTACACTCAACTTTACTATAAGTAAAAAGATTTCACATAAACACGTGAAATAACAATCAATGATCAAACCATAATAAGAAAATGGGAAAACAAGACTAAGATCTTTCAAAGGTAACAAGCGGTCTTCGTCAGAGTCAAAAATCCAACTGACGGGTCAAAAACTCAGTTGGGTTTTTGACTCTGACGAAGACAGCTTGTTACGGTTGAAAGATCTTAGTCTTGTTTTCCCATTTTCTTATTGTGGTTTGATCATTTACTATAAGTAATAAATTAAAAACGTCTGAAATCAATTGGATTTTGTAGAGTAAAAAGCTAATGAAATGGTCTTACGTTATCAACTCTGACGGATAAACAACGCTTTTCGGAAACATTTATCTTTTTCCCAGGTTTTTAATAAAAAAAAATGCTGGATGTTATCATTTACAATAAAATAAGTAAGAAAGAGTTACACTAAGAGTCTGTGGTAAATAACGGAATAGATGGAAGTTTTAGGGTAAGAGTGAAAACAGCTAAGGGATCTTGTCAAATGGAAAGATGGAGTCTTCTAGGTCATAATCACAACCTAAGGGTAATGTTGGGTATACTACTGGGACAACAGCAGTGGTGGTACGGTGAACATCTAGGGTAGTGTTTGTCACTACTGATAGTGGATTTGTAGGTATAGTAAAATACAATCCATCAAGGGAGTTTGTAGAGTACAAACTATGAAATAGATAAAATGTAGGTATAGAGAGTACGAACCTAAGGGTGAGTGTCTGTGGTACAACTAACTGGGAATAGAGTTATGGAAGTAAAGTGAATAATGAGGGTAGTAGAGTGTACACATACCTAAGGGTGAGTGCTGTGGTACAACTGACTGGGAATAGGATGGAAGTGTTGAGGGTATAGAGTGTACACATACCTAAGGGTGAGTGTCTGTGGTACAACTGACTGGGAATAGGATGGAAGTGTTGAGGGTATAGAGTGTACACATACCTAAGGGTGAGTGTCTGTGGTACAACTAACTGGGAATAGGATGGAAGTGGGTGAGGGTATGAGTGTACACATACCTAAGGGTGAGTGTCTGTGGTACAACTAACTGGGAATAGGATGGAAGTGGGTGAGGGTATGGAGTGTACACATACCTAAGGGTGAGTGTCTGTGGTACAACTAACTGGGAATAGGATGGAAGTGTTTGAGGGTATAGAGTGTACACATACCTAAGGGTGAGTGTCTGTGGTACAACTGACTGGGAATAGGATGGAAGTGTTTGAGGGTATAGAGTGTACACATACCTAAGGGTGAGTGTCTGTGGTACAACTGACTGGGAATAGGATGGAAGTGTTAGGGTATGAGTGTACACATACCTAAGGTGAGTGCTGTGGTACAACTGACGGGAATAGGATAGAGAAGTGAGGTACAAACGATATGGAAGTGGTGTACACATACCTAAGGGTGAGTGTCTGTGGTACAACTGACTGGGAATAGGATGGAAGTGGGTGAGGTATGAGTGTACACATACCTAAGGTGAGTGTCTGTGGTACAACTACTGGGAATAGGATGGAAGTGTTTGAGGGTATGAGTGTACACATACCTAAGGTGAGTGTCTGTGGTACAACTGACTGGAATAGATGGAAGTGGTGTAGTATGAGTGTACACATACCTAAGGTGAGTGCTGTGTACAACTGACACATAGATGACTGTGAGGTATGAGTGTACACATACCTAAGTGATGTCTGTTACAACTGACTGAATAGATGGAGTAGTGGTAGTAGAGTGACACTACCTAGGTGAGTGTCTAGTACAACTGACTGATAGATGAGTCGTGAGTTGTCTAGTACATCTGTTTTATATTGGAAAGCAGGTAAATTTCTTTGTTATTTTTTTTCTCTACAGATATGTATAACAAAGAAATGTACCTGCCTCCTAATATGAAACAGATGTACACTCCATACCCTCACCCACGTCCATCCTATTCCCAGTCAGTTGTACCACAGACACTCACCCGTAGGTTCATATTCTCATCCTTATTTTAGTTTTATTTTGTACTATATTTTCTTTGTATTATGGATAACTCTCTGATGACATTGTATTTTTTAGTTAATGCCTGAGGAAGAACACTATGTGTTCAAAACGCGTTGTTTATACCATTAATTTTTTATATGTGGAGACCATTTCATTAGCTTTTTACCCTACAATGAGTAAATACCACATAATAACTGATTGCACTACGTTAGAATTGGATTTTGGCTTTAATTTAATTCAATGTGATAATCGAAGTTTGATTATCAATCAAACAATTTAATTTCGCTATATGAATTTTATCGTTATAAATAATTTGAAACCATTGACCAAGAGCTTTTCTGTTCATTTATCAAATCTCTAACATCAACAATTTTAGGTTATTACGAGGTCACTCGTATCTTTAGTGCTGTTCAGGGGCAGAAAGTTCAGCTCATTTGTGATTTGATATCCATTTTTGTAATGAATGAATCAATTTACCTGGCTGATTCTATATAAAGAGTTTTAAACCCTTGAGACTCATAGATTTTTATTGGATACTAGCCTACTCGTAAACCTTTGTGTCACTCAGAAATTATAACAATAGGTATTGAAATTAATTCACTGAACATTATTGACAGGGATAATTTTAATTGTTGTTTCTTGTTATTAAGGCAGGGAAACAGATTCTTATATGGCCCAGGCTATTGATATAGTATTCTTAATATGATTCAAGATATATAAACTGTAAGTATATTTAGCAAAATAAAAATCATTTAAAAGTAAAAAAAAATCACTTATTTTATCATATAAATAAAAAAAAACATCAATTCAAGTTATATATACAATCAAATATATTTAAAACAAAGAAAACTTGCAAAATTGCAGCCAGGGTAGCAAGTGTCTTGCGTGCTTGTCGATGACAGTAGTGCAAATGTATTATAAATAAATGAAACAAATATATAATAAACTATTACATTAGAGGTTAGTAATGAGTAATTTTAGAAACAAACTTGAACACAACTGTCAGATAAAATACGAATGTTCTAAGGTAATATTATAAAGACACATTCCTTTCATTAATGTTATTTTATATTGGGTAAATAAATTGAATATCTCAATTTACAAGTACTGTTTGTTTTAAATATATTTGATTGTGTATATAACTTGAATTCATGTTTTACCTAATTATGTCATAAAATATTTTTTTTTTACATTAAATAATTTTTATTTGTTTTACTGTTTATATATCTTAAATCATGTTAAGAATACTATATCAAAAGCTTGGGCCATATAAGAATCTGTTTTCGTGCCTTAATAACAAGAAACAACAATTAAAATTATCCCTGTCAATCATGTTTAGTGAATTAATTTCAATACCTATTGCTATAATTTCTGAGTGACACAAAGGGTCACGGGTATACTTTATATATAATACATTTGCACTACTGTCATCGGCGAACACGCAAACATATACTACCCTGTCTTCAATTTTGGGAATATAGTAATAATTTTCTTTTATTTAACATTATTCAGGTAATAAATAATATATATTTTATTTCAGGTCTCTATCTCCACAAAAAATGGGAGAACAAAAAACAAACTCAGGAACAATATATATAGATAAATGCATGAATTTATATATAGATATACACAAACAAGTAAATGACAGTGACCTACGAGTGGTATGGTAAATAAAGAAACAAAAACAAACTACATGATTAAGAAAGCAACATCGACTTACCTTTGTATAGCAAATGTCCAAATCAAATAATGCACTCGCATAACTCTAACCACCTTACGAATTCATTACCTTTCTTCACATTTCTATTTCATTCGAAAAATTCCCTAAAAAATACCATACAAAGGATAAATAGTATTTGTATTTCACAAAAATTCTATTCATCAACAAAAGAAGCTAGGTATTTCAATATTATTAAACAAAGTAACTATTTAGCAACAAAAGAATCTAGTATTTCAATATTATTAAACCAAGTGACTATTTATCAACAAAAGAATCTAGTATTTCAATATTATTAAACCAAGTGACTATTTAGCAACAAAAGAATCTAGTATTTCAATATTATTAAACAGAGTAACTATTTAGCAACAAAAGAATCTAGTATTTCAATATTATTAAACAAAGTAACTATTTAGCAACAAAAGAATCTAGTATTTCAATATTATTAAACCAAGTGACTATTTATCAACAAAATAATCTAGTATTTCAATATTATTAAACCAAGTGACTATTTATCAACAAAAGAATCTAGTATTTCAATATTATTAAACCAAGTGACTATTTATCAACAAAAGAATCTAGTATTTCAATATTATTAAACAAAGTAACTATTTAGCAACAAAAGAATCTAGTATTTCAATATTATTAAACAAAGTAACTATTTAGCAACAAAAGAATCTAGTATTTCAATATTATTAAACCAAGTGACTATTTAGCAACAAAAGAATCTAGTATTTCAATATTATTAAACAAAGTAACTATTTAGCAACAAAAGAATCTAGTATTTCAATATTATTAAACCAAGTGACTATTTAGCAACAAAAGATTCTAGTATTTCAATATCATTAAACCAAGTGACTATTTAGCAACAAAAGAATCTAGTATTTCAATATTATTAAACCAAGTGACTATTTAGCAACAAAAGAAGCTAGTATTTCAATATTATTAAACAAAGTGACTATTTAGCAACAAAAGAAGCTAGAATTTCAATTTTCTTAAACAATAAACAGATTTATTAAATATTAAAATCTGGTATTTAAATATGATTAAATAAAGAAGAAACCTTTATTTCTGAGGGATAAGATAACAAACGTGCAGTCAAGGGAAGTAATGCTTCCCCTATGATTATAGAAGCAACAATGAAAGCATTTTATTTATATTTCTCTAAACAGATCTTCCAATATTCTGTGAAATCATTAAAATCAGTGTAAATCATGCATAATTTAATGATCACAGCTTTTATTTTGTGATTATCTTGATGTGTCAACTAGTGGACTGAAGGCACGAAAAAATCCGCACAGGGGAAGCAAGAGGGATATTACACCCCTCTGCATGGTATTATACGACATATTGCTTTGATAAAGGGCCAAAATATCAATTTTTTTTTCACAGTCTTCGCTGATAAGGTAAATCTAATGTTTCATTGGTGAGTTTCATACAACATTCACATGGCAAAGAGGGAGCAATCTAGTAGTCTGCTTCCACCAGAAAAGCTATTGCATGTCGTTACAGAGGCATCAAATTTACCTGATTTCAGTTTTCTTTCATCGAGAAATCACCAAATAATGTCAAAACAACCTTCTGAATTAAAATATGGGCAAGCCAAAATATGCACTAATTGCAATAGAAACAGCTTCTTTTAAAGAACATCAAGAGTGATGCATTCTACAATGATATAATTGACAATCAATTTCACCAAGACAGAACGAAGGATTCAACTAACATTTAAATGAAATGGGTCAAGTTTTGAAGTATCTTTATATTTGAAAAGTAACTATAGTATAAAATATGCCAATTTAAATGAAACTTCCCCAGTCACAAAAGTTACAGCACGTCCTTTGATAACATATAAGGGCTATATATTACAGGCACCAATACATTTTAAATTTTGAACTAACCAACCAGACCATTTGTTTGAAAGAGCTTAATGTTTCACCTATATGACCTTTACATTTAAAAAATCATATGACCTTAATAAAAACCTACTCTGACAATTAATAAGCAGTAGGAACTTGTTGATTACGAACCCTTTTTGTTTGTATGTGTTCAGCCATTGCACATATACAAAACAATTTGTGATATCTATTTTATGGCTTACCCTATTTTATAAACAATCTATAAAGATCGTGATATCTATAAAGAAACAATATATAAAGTTCTATATAAAGAGAACCTCTCAATATGGGTGTATGAAACTATATTTTTGCCATTGCATGAAACAAATTTACTTATGAATACAAAAAAATATAAATAATCCTCCATTCTTAAACATATAAAAAAAACTCCTAACCAAAATATTAGAGATAAAGTCTAATGTTACAACAAACCTCTGTAAAATCTGATGTGCGAATACTTATATAATAGCCACAGTCATTCCGCCACTGTTTACATTATTAGCAGCTGAAATATTCAAAGTTAAAAACATTTATCAAATTATTTATTTAACTCAAGGAACAGCAATTCACAAGAAGCAAACAAACATCATATAACCGCATTGTAACCTTTAGTATTTATAGTAAACTAATGAACAAGTTTGTAAATTGAAAATTAAAATATTTAAGATTAACAATTTTTTTTAAAACTTAAAACTGAGAAATTGTAATATTAATCGAAGTAAGTTATTTTTTTTTACTACAAACTGCCAGACTTTGCAAATAATTTTATACACATTATTAATAATAATTTCCATTTATATCAAAAATTCACTTCCATTAATTTTTTTTCAATATTTTAGATTTACTGTTACCATTTAATATATATATTAAATGCCCTAACTGGATTAACAATAATATTTTGTAAAAGAAGAAACTGGAATTACACAAGATGATTTGTAAAAATCGAAGGACATTATTATAAAAAATTAAATTTAAAAATAATTTAATTACACTTGGGTTCATTTATTTTTTCAAGTTTTGCCTAAATGCAATGTGTATTGCGTACTACTTTAACACTTTCACGTTCTCTAATAGTGGATTAAAACTTCTTTACTATTACTAGTCTACTGAAGATGTAAATCATTACAAAAAAATTGATCGATAAAAATTAACCGTTTAAGCATCTATAGGAAGCAAGAAATAATCAGTAATAGGTAAGATCAGTTACAATAATGAAACATAACATTCATTCAATCATTACATGACATGTAAGAATAAGTAATAAAATCTGATATGTTAGCAGGAGAGTTTGTCTAGATAACTATAAAGCCAACATGAGTTGGTTATAACTTGAAATGACAAAAATTGAATAAAAGTTGGAATTAATAGTAAGCTCTGAGTATTTTTAATATGTGTATTTATCTTGCTTTACTTATGTCCTTAATATATTGGTTTTTAGCCTTGAAAATGCCAAACAATTTTTGGCGAAACGTCGGCTTATAACCAGAAGTTGTATGTTTATGACCGAAATCCTCAAGAACCCCTTCGGTATATTTTTAATATGGTTTGTGTTCAATCAGCCTGGGAAGATAAATTTAAATGACAGACATTACATTTAATAGTTTATTTTTGAAAATGCTAACCATTATAACATTCGTTTAAAAGTAAATCAGCTGAAATAAATATTTGAAAGAATAATGATAAACTCCACATAGTATAATATTACTTCATTCGATTTAAATTTGATATTACATTAATAAAAAATAAATATAGATTTTAACTTTATTTAGTTAATTTTATCACAGAATGTGGTTTGAAATGAAAACCGCAGTGATTAATTTTAAAACTATTGATAAGAAGTCGGTTTTAATTTTCCACTGGCAACACTGTTGGCTGATTGATGGCACAGGTTTTCTTTGTTGTTAATAGTAGTTGATACAGTTCCTTTTAAGTACTAGTGAGCTAATTTAGCATAATTTATTTAATATATTTGTAATCACATCTTGGTCATTAATTATGAAACTTACAGTGAAAGTATTCCAGGGAGATGAATGTTCATTTGATGTAGGTTTTACAAGAGTTAAGGTTATTATTTGTACTGATTAGTTCGTATGAATAAACATTGTAATGATTTTTCTTCTATTTTTAGGTAAATAGTAATACTAGTATTAAAGAAGTAAAAGAACAAGTAGCTGGTTTCTTGAATGTTCCAGTCAGTCAACAAAAATTGTTATTGACAGGTCGCCCATTATCAGGTAAACTGATTTATTTAAAATATATTTATTTTTTTAATTCAAAATGCCTGCTATCAAACAGTATGCAGTATGTATATTAATTTTTTTCCCTGTAATATAAGTAAAGTATGGATCATGAAAGAAAATCGATTTGGATATTTTGATAGGAACCGTATATACATTGTACATATATATAATATATTGGAGTATTCTCAAACAATTTTATATATTTCTTGGGTGATGTCCTGATGCGTGTAGATGATTAAGAATAAATAAAAAAAATGTGCCTTCGTTCTAAGCTTGAGTCATGACATTTTCTGATATGAAGTCGTTTGTATAGCAAGATTTGACTGTAAACATGTAAACCACAGTAAGAAAATCAGAAATATGATTAGGATCGTTCAACCTAAAATGTTTTGCAAACGAAAATTTGGTCTTGTAATGGGTAATTACTTATCCCCTCTCTGGGGTAATTTATATAAATATTGATAAAAGTATCGACCGTGGAATAGAAACAAAACTAAAGTTTATCGGGGCTCGGTCAGTTCTTCAGGTTTGAATTAAAAATTAAATTTTCTGTTTCAAAATAATTGAATTATTTCTTAATTCAGGCTTATTTCTGTTTTGTTGTAAATATCTAATTTCTGTTTTGTAGGCCTATGAAAAAGGTTTTAAATAAAAACCGAAACATTGGCAATGAGAGTTTAATTTGTTGAACCTGAAGAACTGACCGAGTCCTGATAAACTTTAGTTTTGTAATTTATATATACACTAGACTACCCTTGACCCGTTGGGTCATCCAATACCTTCCTTTTTAATGCAATCATGCTCCCATAAATTCAGATAAACTCTAAATTAATTCATTTTTAATAAAGAAGATAATTAACATATTTCTAAGACAGCTATCTTTTACATGTTTTCTGCAATTTGAATTTTCCTAAAAAAAAGACTTAGTTTTCTTGCCTTTTGACCCTACTGTGAGCAACATGTAATTCGT
Organism: Hermatobates lingyangjiaoensis; assembly: GCA_026182355.1. Taxonomy (NCBI): domain Eukaryota; kingdom Metazoa; phylum Arthropoda; class Insecta; order Hemiptera; family Hermatobatidae; genus Hermatobates; species Hermatobates lingyangjiaoensis. The sequence continues at coordinate 177,355 of JAPFBL010000673.1, forward strand.
CATGTTGAAATTCTGTTTAACATAAATAAACTAAAACTTTCTGTAGTCTCTCCTTGACGCTTATGAATAGTCATGGCAAATGCTAACTGAATTGGAAATTGAATCCTTAAAAAATTAATGTTGTCCTCTTCAGATAAAAGAATTTTCAATTTTTGAATAAAACTATTTTCCCTTGACACCGTGATGCGATAATTTTACAAACAATGACATTATCATAAAGCTCCTCAGTTATTAGTCTTGTTCCATTACATAAGCGCAGCGGATCAATATTTCTCATACATAAACATAACAGGAGCTTCCTTTTTGAGTTCCAGCTTATATTAGAGCAATCCAGACAACTCTAGTGAGTCAAGAAATTCTTGAGGGTAATGTGTGGGTTCTGTTCGTACACAAACCGATATTGCTTAATTTCTCCTGGAAATTATTCAATGAATCTATGATTAATTCACTGTATGTCTCGTTAAATAGAACTTGTATAGAATTTTCTGTACACAATATTTTTTGGGGAATGAAGAGTAAATGCATTCAATACACTAATCAACAGTATGTTATGCCCGAAGATAAACATGTCTTCGGGCAGTAATAATCTCTTTATTTTCATTCTTTCAACTCTGTCTTCACCAATATTTATCAGAAATTTAGAGTATTCCTTATCATCTTCTTGAACTGTTATATTTAAATATATGGGCATGGGTTTGATGCCCATCATATTTCTAATATTATATTCAATTTAGAACATATGCAAATATTTAAATGTATTATTGAATTTGATGGCAGATTCTGCGTTCACGATTTTCTTACTTATAGCTTCTATTTTCCTTACAATTTTCTTTTTAGTGTATTTCGGCAGCAAGTCCTCTTTCAAGCATGTATTATTGAATTTGATGGCATGTTCTGCATTCACGATTTTCTTACTTATAGCTTCTATTTTCCTTACAATTTTCTTTTTAGTGTATTTCGGCAGCAAGTCCTCTTTCAAGCATGTATTATTGAATTTGATGGCAGATTCTGCATTCACGATTTTCTTACTTATAGCTTCTAGTTTCCTTACAATTTTCTTTTTAGTGTATTTCGGCAGCAAGTCCTCTTTCAAGCATGTATTATTGAATTTGATGGCGGATTCTGCATTCATGATTTTCTTACTTATAGCTTCTATTTTCCTTACAATTTTCTTTTTAGTGTATTTCGGCAGCAAGTCCTCTTTCAAGCATGTATTATTGAATTTGATGGCAGATTCTGCATTCACGATTTTCTTACTTATAGCTTCTAGTTTCCTTACAATTTTCTTTTTAGTGTATTTCGGCAGCAAGTCCTCTTTCAAGCATGTATTATTGAATTTGATGGCGGATTCTGCATTCATGATTTTCTTACTTATAGCTTCTATTTTCCTTACAATTTTCTTTTTAGTGTATTTCGGCAGCAAGTCCTCTTTCAAGCATGTATTATTGAATTTGATGGCATGTTCTGCATTCACGATTTTCTTACTTATAGCTTCTATTTTCCTTACAATTTTCTTTTTAGTGTATTTCGGCAGCAAGTCCTCTTTCAAGCATGTATTACTGAATTTGATGGCATGTTCTGCATTCACGATTTTCTTACTTATAGCTTCTATTTCCTTACAATTTTCTTTTTAGTGTATTTCGGCAGCAAGTCCTCTTTCAAGCATGTATTATTGAATTTGATGGCAGGATTCTGCATTCAGATTTTCTTACTTATAGCTTCTATTTTCCTTACAATTTTCTTTTTAGTGTATTTCGGCAGCAAGTCCTCTTTCAAGCATGTATTATTGAATTTGATGGCGAGTTCTGCATTCAGATTTTCTTACTTATAGCTTCTATTTTCCTTACAATTTTCTTTTTAGTGTATTTCGGCAGCAAGTCCTCTTTCAAGCATGTATTATTGAATTTGATGGCGGATTCCGCATTCATGATTTTCTTACTTATAGCTTCTAGTTTCCTTACAATTTTCTTTTTAGTGTATTTCGGCAGCAAGTCCTCTTTCAAGCATGTATTATTGAATTTGATGGCGGATTCTGCATTCATGATTTTCTTACTTGTAGCTTCTATTTTCCTTACAATTTTCTTTTTAGAGTAATTTAGTGGCAGATTCTGCCATCAAATTCAATTATACATGCTTGAAAGAGGACTTGCTGCCGAAATACACAAATATTTAAATACAGACATCAGATTTTTATAAGTATATAGATTTTTTTTTGTTAAACTAAAATGTTACTTCAATTCTGCCTAATTAGGTTTAGTACTTCAAGATATATTGAACATCTAGCCCAAATATATGAATAAAATGTGCGTTTCTAACACAATTAAATTCCTTAGTACCGACATTTCTAATTCACAATGGTTGAAGAAGTGGGTTGAAAAGTGCCTTTCTTAAATATCATTAGATGCAGAAAAATCACAATAAATAAACACGTGATGCAATCAATGAAGGTTTAAACCACAATGGAAAAAGGAAAGCAGTAGAAATAAATGCTCTGAAGCCTTTCAATGTATGTCATCAGAGAGCAAACAAAGTAAAACACTAAGAAGCTAACATAAAAGTAATGGAGAAGGAAAGGTAATTTAGTAAATGCGAAGGTTACCTCGCACCTTCGTTACCTTCCTTCTCCATTACTTTTATGCTACCTTCTCAGTTTTGAACTTTGTTTACTCTCTGATGACATACATTGAAAGGCCTCAGAAAGGCATTTATTTCTATTCTTTTCCTTTTTCCATTGTGGTTTAAATTCATATTCTTGGATATATAATGTCTGATGAGTAAATCTTGAGGGTTTATATAAAACCACATGTATTTGTTTATGTATTTTATGTACCTGCTTATGTACATTTTTATTTACTCGTTTTATTTCAGTGTACATGATATATTGACTTTGAATGAGAAAGGGCAATATAATAGTTTGCCTGCAACTCTTGAATTCATTTTGTGATTTTAACCTCTATACCGGGGAGTGGGCAACCTCTGGCACGCGTACCAAACTTGGCACGCCAATGACTTGTCTCTGGCACGCAAGAGCACAGGTTACCTTTAGCACAGATGCAAACACATGTTACCCTAAGCACAGACAAAAAAAAACTACTTTCCTTGGAGTATTAGCTTTCAGGTAATGAAGAGGTTTAAGCTCTACGAAGCTAAAGAGGTCTCAAGAAAAAGAAGTTGATCTTGTTGCCATAGTTACCTTCTTTTTTTAAAAGGTTAAATACATTTTTTTGCTGTTTTTTATACTATGTTTTATTGCACTGAGGTATTTTATTATTTTTTCATTTAAAAAGTTCTTAAGAGATACCAAATATGTTCTAAAACAAAAAATAAATGGTTGGCACGTGATAAAAGTTTGTGTCAGAGACTTGGCTGATTTTGGTACGCACTCTCAAAAAGGTTGCCCATCCCTGCTCTATCCCTTTTGTTTAACACAAGTTACGGTTGAAAGATCTTAGTCTTGTTTTCCCATTTCTTATTGTGGTTTGATAATTGATTGTTATTTCACGTGTTTATGTGAAATCTTTTTATATATATATTTGATTACAATTCTAATTAATACTTGGTATCCATCAAAGAAACGAACCTAAAACAAAACTCGTTGGAAACAGAAATTCTGATTACTTGCTTCAACAATACAACAAAACCTTGGCACAGTGTTGCCATAACATCTTTTTTTTTTCTGTTTTTCTACTTGTTTCTCGATTCAGTTGTAATCATTTATTTTTTTTTTGTTTCAGATGACAAATGCCTCGTAGATTACCCGTCAATAAAAGATGGGACTAAATTAAATTTAGTTATAAGAAAAGTAGAAGATGATAGTATACTTAGGAATGCTGTGGTCAAGTTCTTGAGTCAGACGTTTACAGATTCAGTTATTCAGAAGGTGGCCGATGAGTTTATGAAGGTACGCTATGGTTTTATTTACTCTGTCATCTCTTTCACCTATATATATATATAAAATTAGCTTCAGCTACTCAAAGGGACTACTTCTGTCCGATGACGACGACTGTCGAAATATCGTTGTGAGTCTTTTGTGTGTTTCTTTATTTGTTTTTTCTCTTTCCTGAACTATATATATATATATATATATATATATATAAATGATCAAACCACAATAAGAAGAGTTGGGTTTTGACTCTGACGAAGACCGCTTGTTAGGGTTGAAAGATCTTAGTCTTGTTTTCCCATTTCTTATTGTGGTTTGATCATTGATTGTTATTTCACGTGTTTATGTGAAATCTTTATGATATATATATATATATATATATATATATATATATATATATATTTGGGGAGCAGGCCTTCATTTATACACGTTTTATTAAAAGTAATGCCCAATTTAACTTTTACACTTTTTCTTATCCGTTTTTCAAGTGTTCTCATACTTGACTTCCATGGTTCTGGAACTAAAAACATAAGTTCACCAAAATTTTTATTACTATACACCGACATGTTTCGGTCATCGTTGACCATTTTCAAGGTTAAAGAATATATAAAATTATTAATGATCGAAAAGTGAATAACAATTAAAATAAACTAAAATAAACATAACGAGTCCATAACACATATTCACAACAAGGGAGGTTATCAAAGGTAAAGGTATGTTGAGGTTTCACCAGGCTCTTGGTTACCTTCCATCCGTCATTTGTATCTGGGAAGGTAATCGATTAACTTCTATACCTCTCCCAGACTGGTTCGCCTTCTGACTGCCTTCATATAATTTTAGAATTCTTGAAAATCCTCCTCCTTGGCTGTTAATACTAGGTTGCTTTTCGAGGATCAAGATAGCTTCCAAAATTTGCAATCTGGTGTGGTCATGTTCTTGTTGTAATATTACAGTATTGTCTGTTAACAATTCCCTGGTTAATTGCACTCCATGTGTTAACCTAACGTGCTCTTTGGGTCCTCCGGATGCCAGATGCATGGTGAGCCTTCGTGAAAGCGTGGTTGTGGTGGAACCAACGTATTTCGAGCGTAGGGACTCGCAGTTCCCTAATTTGCAGTTAAACTCATATACAACATTAGTTCTCTGAAGGGTTGCTTTCTTTTGTGGGTTGTTCGTAATTACCATTCTTGAAGTGGCAGAGTTGGCATAGTAAATTCGTAATTCTAATCTGTCATCTGGCTTGAGGCATGATGTATTATTCTTAATAATTCCTTTTAGTATACGTTCATCCGTTTTATAAGCTTCCGAAAAATTGGCATCCGGAGGACCCAAAGAGCACGTTAGGTTAACACATGGAGTGCAATTAACCAGGGAATTGTTAACAGACAATACTGTAATATTACAACAAGAACATGACCACACCAGATTGCAAATTTTGCAACATACATTTTCAACATACCTTTACCTTTGATAACCTCCCTTGTTGTGAATATGTGTTATGGACTCGTTATGTTTATTTTAGTTTATTTTAATTGTTATTCACTTTTCGATCATTAATAATTTTATATATTCTTTAACCTTGAAAATGGTCAACGATGACCGAAACATGTCGGTGTATAGTAATAAAAATTTTGGTGAACTTATGTTTTTAGTTCCAGAACCATGGAAGTCAAGTATGAGAACACTTGAAAAACGGATAAGAAAAAGTGTAAAAGTTAAATTGGGCATTACTTTTAATAAAACATATATATATATATATATATATATATATATATTAGCATATATATTAGCATATATTATCATATATTTATATATATATTAGTGTATATTGGCAGCAGATTCTCTTGTAAACATATTTTATTAAAGTAGACGGCAGCTTCCGCATTCACGACCTTTTTGCTAGTGTTTTCTAGTTTTCTAACTAGTTTTCTTTGGTAGGGTGTGATATACTAACTGTCTTCTATATCTGAAGGTTTCCTCTGATTCCCTAGCTGCTCTGTCGTGTGTTTTTATATTAGTGTATATTGGCAGCCCTACCAAAGAAAACTAGTTAGAAAACTAGAAAACACCAGCAAAAAGGTCGTGAATGCGAGAGCTGCCGTCTACTTAATAATACTCGTATATATATATAAAACCCAACTTGGGTTTTTGACTCTGACGAAGACCGCATGTTACGGTTGAAAGATCTTAGTCTTGTTTTCCCATTTCATATTGTGGTTTGATCATTGATTGTTATTTATATAAGCAGTTTATCAATGCTTAGTCCGTAATTTTATTTATGTATCAATTTCTCTGCTTATCCCTCAATTTTTTCTTTTATTTACTTATTATTATTTCACCAATTCAATTTAATCTTAAATTGATTCTTGTCTACCTTATTCTCTGTGACCGGACGCGCATGCGGCAACATTGTTGGTCCCCAACCGTCTCTGTACCAGTGCGCTTGGCTTCCCTCTCTTATCTCTCCTGTAACCGGTTCAAACCGAAAATGAGTAGGCAGGAAAAATCAATAAACAAGTTTCTTGCATTATATCAAGTTGAGGAAAGAACTTACAAGTTAGTAAACAAAGTGATTAGTGAAGAGGAAGCAGTTCATTATCCAACTGAATTTCTTTCTCCTTGACTGCTCATGACTGGGTACTGGAGAGTCAGTGTTTATACCAAGCATAATGGCGTCCTCATACCTTGAGGAAGAAACATCGAGCTAGTACGAAATATGTTCAGTTTCTTTATATTTATATATATATATATAAATTCTCTTCGTGGCTCTGTATGTATGTATGTATGTTTGTACCTTATGCCTTCGGCTTACAATGGACCTTTTTCAAAAATTCTTTTGCAAGGCACTTTCTATAGGTCTTGGGGTGGTTTTAGGCTATTAAACTCTGGGGGGCATCCTAACCCCGGCCCCCTAGGGCCCAAAAACCTCTAATAGATAAGGTTTGCTGTATAAACCTGTTTGTTTACATTTTTACTTTAATTGGTAATGGCAGCCGCAGGTAGGTTTTTCTTTATGATAATATTTCCACACGCTTTGTTCAATTTGAAATAACCAGGTATTATTATTATTATTGTTTTCAGATTGATATTCAAGAAAATTATTGTAATTTTATATGGGTTCTTATTAACTTTAACAAAGCTTTAGTTATTATATTATGTTTATTATGTATTCCGGTCAAGCAGAAATACCCGGCGTTGCCCGGGTTGCTATGAAGTAATCAAACACAAATTTTTTATTTCTATTCTTTATTTCAATTTCTATAGCATTTAAATATCAATTTCATTCTCACAAAATACAAAAAACATAATATGATAAACAACATAACAAATTATGAATCTCTAAATATTTCTGTATAGACAATGTTTCTGGTCTTTCCTCCTGGTGCATATTGAAGAGGTTTCTTGGATTTCCTACTCTTGAACAACCAACATACAGTTGACCATGAGAAAAGCAAGGATCTTCTAAGTGGAGTCCAGCTACTGAAAGGGTTTGACCGTGAGATTTGTTAATGGACATTGCATAACTTAATCTAACAGGGAACTGTAATCGTTTAAATTGAAAAGGCACATCTGTAGGAATCAGAGGAATTCGGGGAATGAAGACATCATTTCCTTTTCCACATCCTGTGAGAATTGTTGCTTCAATTACATGTGGTAATAATCTTTTCACAACTAACCTGGTTCCATTACAAAGTCTTGGCGGATCAAGGTTTCTTAACAACATTATAGGTGCTCCAACTTTTAAGTCCAGTTTATGAGGGTATATTAACTATATTATGCTCCAGGTGGAACTGGGAAAACCTTTGTTACATCATTAATGTTATCCAAAGTTAGAAGACATGAGTTAATTGCTCTTGCTGTAGCTTCCTCTGGCATTGCTGCTACCCTCTTGCCTGGAGGTAGGACTGCTCATTCTAATTTTAAGTTGCCTCTTGATTTATATTCAAATGATAATCCAGTTTGTAATATTAGCAAGAATTCAAGCACAGCTGAACTTCTAAGAAAATGTCATCTAATAGTTTGGGATGAATGTACAATGGTCCATAAAAGAGCACTTGAAGCCATTGATAGGACCCTGAAGGATATCAGAAATAACAACATGCCAATGGGTGGAATTACAGTAGTCCTGTCAGGGAATTATAGACAACTTTACCTGTCATTCCAAAGGGAACAAAAGCTGATGAACTCAAAGCTTGCTTTAAAGAGTCTACATTATGGAAACAAAAAAAGATCACTAAATTACAATTGACAAAAAATATGAGAGTTCAAAAGAGCGGTGATCCATCATTAAGGATATTTTCTAACATGCTATTACAGTTGGGAGAAGGAAGGGTTAATGCAATTGATAATGAGAAGAACATCAACATTACTCCTATTTGTACATCTATCAAGTCAGTGGTAGAGTTAATGGAAAAAGTGTTTCCCAACCTCAATTTACATTATCATAATCATGACTGGCTGAGAGAAAGAGCAATTTTAGCCCCTAAGAATAACACTGTCAACTCTGTAAATTTTGAACTTTTGAAGAAATTGCCTGGATTGTGTAAAACTTACAAATCCATAGATACAGTTGTTGATAAGTCAGAAGCTGTAAACTATCCTGTGGAATTTCTAAATTCTCTGGATCCCTCAGGGCTTTCCCCTCATAAACTGGACTTAAAAGTTGGAGCACCTATAATTTTGTTAAGAAACCTTGATCCGCCAAGACTTTGTAATGGAACCAGGTTAGTTGTGAAAATATTATTACCACATGTAATTGAAGCAACAATTCTCATAGGATGTGGGAAAAGAAATGATGTCTTCATTCCCCGAATTCCTCTGATTCCTACAGATGTGCCTTTTCAATTTAAACGATTACAGTTCCCTGTTAGATTAAGTTATGCAATGTCCATTAACAAATCTCACGGTCAAACCCTTTCAGTAGCTGGACTCCACTTAGAAGATCCTTGCTTTTCTCATGGTCAACTGTATGTTGGTTGTTCAAGAGTAGGAAATCCAAGAAACCTCTTCATATATGCACCAGGAGGAAAGACCAGGAACATTGTCTATACAGAAACATTTAGAGATTAAATTGAGTGTAAACCACTCCAGATTTTTATTTTATTTAATTTTTTTTTACAGGAATTTAACCGCTCCATGTCAACCCTTAACCTAGAAGATATAGAGAAAATGGCTTCCTCATATCTTGAGGAAGAAACATCGAGCTAATACGAAATGTGTTCAGTTTTTTTTCTGTATATATTAATATAAATTTTTTTGTATTATTTATAATTATGATTATTATATGCAATTATAATTTTGTTTTTTTTTTAATTTATAAAATTATAATTAATATATAATTATTGTTAATTATTTTCATTCGACTGATATTAATATTCTTGTAAGGGAAGATGTAAATTCAATTTAGTCATTTATTAAAATTAAACAACATTGTTAAATTTATAGAGGTTGTTTGAAATATTAAAAAAAAAAAAGAAAGAAGAATAATGTCTTTCCTTCTACTTGGGTCAAACCTCGGTTTCGGAACTTGTCCATTGTCAAGAGAAAACTTCGAAAATGGAAGAGTTTTTAAAGTGGTTGAGATGTGAGGAAATACATACTTTGGATAGACTGTTGATTTTAGTGACAATTTTATTAAAATAGTTTTTTTTCATTTTTTTTTTCTTCAGATCGTATTAAGTCAATAAATTGCTGAATTATAGGTTGAACCTCCCTAATTCCGGTAACCACCGGACCATGGTGGGAAATTCAGAACTGTAGGTGTTTTCCAAAACACCCTCTATATTATATATATATATATATATATATATAATAAAATCAAAACGAAGGAAACACACAGAAAGACACAGACATAACTCACATCGATATTTTGACCATCGTCGTCATCAGGAAGTGTGAAGAGCGAAGAGTCCCGCAGGAAGGCAGGGCGGTGACTCTGCCCTGGTGTGGGATCCTGCCATCCTGCAGGACTCTTCGCTCTTCACACCTCCTGATGACGACGATGGTTGAAATATCGTTGTGAGTTATGTCTGTGTGTTTCCTTCGTTTTGAATTTATTTTATTTAAAAATGTCCGCTGGACCGGTTCTTTTAATTGTATATGTATATATATATATATATATATACAAAACTAAAGTTTATCGTGACTTGGTCAGTTCTTCAGGTTCAAATTAAACTCTCTTTGCCAACTTTTCAGTCGTTAATTAAAACCTTTTTCATTGGCAGAAGTATACATTTTGAAACATAAAAACTAAGTATTACATTACAAATTATTTTACAAAGAAAAATAATTTGTAATGTAATACTTAGTTTTTCTGTTTCAAAATTTATACTTCTAGATCTTTCAACTGTAACAAGTGGTCTTCGTCATAGTCAAAACCTAACTGGAGGACTGTTGAGTTTTGATTCTGACGAAGACAGCTTGTTACGGTTGGAAGATCTTAATCTTGTTTTTCCATTTCTTATTGTGGTTTGATCATAAAAATATATGTAGAGAAAGTATATAGAAAAAAAGTTGAAAGAATATGTATGCATTTATTTTTAAAACTAGAGAAGCAGATATATTGTAAAGAAAATCTAGAATAAATAAGGACCATTAAGTGCTACAGAATTATATATCATTATATTATATATCACAATTAAAAAACAAATTTGAAACAAAAGTTTTGAGTCACCGCCCTGCCTTCCTGCGGGACTCTTCGCTCTTCACACCTCCTGATGACGACGATAGTGGAAATATCGATGTGAGTTATGTCTGTGTCTTTCTGTGTGTTTCCTTCGTTTTGAATTTATTATATTATATATATATATATATATATATATATATATATATATATATATATAATTATATATTATTATTATTATTATTATTATATAACATAACGAAATAGTTACAGTACTGTAATTGTGAGCACTGATGTTGACCTGGATGTAAGGAATATGTAAAATAAAGCCAAAGTTTAAAGTAAATAGGATATGGAGTAAAATTCAGATTAAATTAGAAGTAAAGTAAGTAAGTGGAGTAAATAAAAATTAAGTAATAAAATATATGTACGGCATACTTACACCACTATCACGGCTTGGGAACCCAGCACAGGTACATTCAAGTACTGTAACTTCCAGTTACATTATAAATAAAAATGTTTTCGAATGAAAGAATAGCGAATTAAGGAGGTTCAACCTGTATTAGTAGTAAAAAGATATTTAGCGTGATTACAGATTGCAAAAAAATGGCAAAATATATATCTAATGGGGGGCTGAAAAGGAATGATCAAAAATTTACAAGAGAACTGCAATTGCAGTTTGTAATGTTTTATAATAACCATTGTCAGGAGAAAAATAGGGAGAAAAACCAATATTCGCAGTATTTTTCCCTATTACATTAGAAATAGTCTTAATTTGTTTAAAGATTCCTTCAATTAGAAATTCATCTAATTTAAAAAGGCCTGGACTAGTGTTGACTAAGCTCTTAGAAAAGCCTTTTATGAGGGCGCTGTCAACAATGTTTCTTCTTCTTTCACATGACATAAATACCAACTTTTTTGCTTTTTCTCAGTTGATTAAGTGATTTTTTGTTTCTCTGTTGTGTATGAACAAGACACTTTTTATCATCCTATCTTCTAACAGAAACTAAAAAGGCCTCAGAGCAATTATCTTCCATCATTTGTGTTGAATCAACACAATTGGATTCAAGAAAATTCAGAATACTGTTTTGACTGAAAAATCAAATGTGAGTGGTTTGGATTTGAACTACACAGGTCGATGATTCAGGAATATTCAGAGCGAATTTTTATTCCTGCATTTATTTACTGTCATTTATAAATCGATAAAACAAAAATTTCATTCCCTTGCAAGAATTTTCAAATTATATTTCATCTTATGTTTCCTAAATTTTTTGTTTCTTTTTAATTTTTTTGTGTCATCATCATTACGAATTATAACTAAAATTCATTTATTGTAAATATCTTCATTTGGAATCAAGACTAAAAAAAAATAGATAATTAATATTTAAGTTAAAAACTTTTTTTTTTCTTTAAAGAAAAGAAAAAATGTTTTATTGTTTGATAAAAAAAATTTTTTTTTAAAAACATTGTAATTTATGTGAAATAAAAAAAATGTTTTGTTTAATATTTTTGTTTTCATTTTGTTTCAAATGTTCTGTCTTTTTGAATAATTAAATTTGTATAAATGTTTATTTAGATTTGGGTTTTCTTGTAGTTAAATTGTGTTTGGTTGTAGTTATTTTAAAATATTCTATGATTAGATTTGGGTTTTCTTGAAGTTAAATTGTGTTTGGTTGCAGTTATTTTTAAAATATTCTATGATTAGATTTGGGTTTTCTTGTAGTTAAATTGTGTTTGGTTGAAGTTATTTTTAAAATATTCTATGATTAGATTTGGGTTTTCTTGAAGTTAAATTGTGTTTGGTTGAAGTTATTTTTAAAATATTCTATGATTAGATTTGGGTTTTCTTGAAGTTAAATTGTGTTTGGTTGAAGTTTTTTTTAAAATATTCTATGATTAGATTTGGGTTTTCTTAAAGTTAAATTGTGTTTGTTTTAAGTTGTTTTTAAAATATTCTATGATTAGATTTGGGTTGGTTGAAGTTGTTTTTAAAATATTCTATGATTAGATTTGGGTTTTCTTGAAGTTAAATTGTGTTTGGTTGTAGTTATTTTAAAATATTCTATGATTAGATTTGGGTTTCCTTGTAGTTAAATTGTGTTTGGTTGCAGTTATTTTTAAAATATTCTATGATTAGATTTGGGTTTTCTTGTAGTTAAATTGTGTTTGGTTGCAGTTGTTTTTAAAATATTCTATGAGAGATATCATGGTTGAAAGAGGTTACAACATGGTTTTCCACGACTTTCCTTTTAAGTGTTGTTTATTTGTTTTTCCTATGCTCACACTTATAATGTTTTCACCTTTTAGTGCTTGTTCTAGGGGGTGGCAATTGTGATTCATTTATTATTTGCCACATATTTTAGTAATGGGTGAGCCTCATTACCTATTATTCTACATTGGGAGTCCTATATTTTGCCTATTATTATTATTATTTGAGGATGACTATAGCACTACATCTCCTAGGAACTATTGTACTCCCCCCCCCCTCCTCTTCTATACTAAAGTACCCCAGTCAGCTTTAGTGCCTACAAGAAGTTCAGCACTTTTGATGGTTCCAGCGTATACTTTTTTTTTTTACTATTTAAACCCTAAGGGGATAATAATGTCAGCCGTTTGCCGACTTTTTGTTTGATCAGTGATTCTACATATTCTAAATTGGCAGTCCTAAATTTTGCATGGTTAAGTTAGGTTGCATTGTTATCCCTAGAAGGGAACACACCTAGGCCGACCATTGGCCCTTTGTGATACTACACAATGAACATTGATTCTATAGTAGGAGTCCTAAATTTTGCCTAACTGAAGTGTGTTTAGAGTAGGGATCTTTAACGAGTACCTGACATGGTACAGGCTCAGGACCGATGGTTTAACGTCCTTCTCCGAGGGACACTCAGATCTATTTACCTCCCGCGTGAATAAATCGAGGGTTAGCTGGGGATCGAACCGCGGTCCTATTAGTTCAGTGGCGTGTACGTTAACCACTGAGCTAAAGTGACCCCCTAAATTTTGCCTAACTCAAATGTATTTTAAGTAGGGATCTTTAACGAGTACGTGACATCGTAGAGGCTTGGGACTGACGGCTTAACGTCCTCTCCGAGGGACGACGTACTCAGATTTATTCACCTCCTGCGTGAATTAATCGAAGGCCAGGTGGGAATCAAACTCCGGACTTCCAGCCCAGAGGTAAATACGTTAACCACTGAGCTAACCTGGCCTATTCCAGCAGTATACGTTCAATAGTTTCGTGGAGTATCCCGAAATACCTCCCCCTTTAGAGTTTAGGTTTTTAGGGTTTAGTTTGCCATATTAATAATATAAATACTTATTAAAGATCCTCATTCGAAATGTCCTTGAGTTAGGCAAAATTTAGGACTCCCAATGGAGAATCTGTAGAATCACCGATCAAAACAAAAAGCCTGTAAACGGCTGACGTTATCGTCCCGTTAGGGGATCGATCAAATTTTTACAATTTATTAAAAAAAAAATTTTCCGTTGTTTTAAAAATCTGAATGTATTTTTCGTTTATTGTATTTGTAACCTCAAAGACATTGCCAAAATTTTAAAACTCTAGAATTAGCAGGTTAAGAAAAAAAATGTTTTCTAAAAACTGTTTTTTGGCAAAAAAAGTGACTTTCCCATCATACATAATTCTTCCCAAACAATAGGGATCATCTACACTATGGGGTCCATTTTTATGTAAAATATCAACTTGATCCATCAAAGATTCTGGACCGTAGCGTGGTAACAGGCAATGCTAACACACTCACCCACGCACACACAGACATCATCGAATAAACTTCATAAAACGACTTTTGGGACATCAAAACATATAATTCCATCATAATCTCGAGATCGAATTTTTTCACGATCACTATACTTTACTTATAGTAAAGTAATAAAAACAAAAAAAAAAATCAACTGGTTGTCAGTAAGTTTAATATTATATTTACTTATAGAAAAGTTGAGTGTAGGCCATCAAGATTTTGATTATAAAGGGTAAGGAAACACTAAGGTTCCACTCACAAAAAGGATGTTATCAAACGACGATGCGTTTCGAACACTTAGTGTTCATCGTCAGGTCACATTTGCCTCAGTAAGGTGATATTTACTGTTTAAGGATTCAAAGAACACTGACTCCTTGTGTGTAAAGACTTAGTGTTTCTTTACCTCTCTAATCATGAGTAAATACCACACAATGACTGCGTGCATAGCTGGTGAGTTAGCAGAATTATTTTACCCAAAATTACTGCTTTAATTAATAATTTAGATGAATTTATATATTAAGATAATTAAGTTAAAGAACTGGCACAAATAATTACATGACATAGAATAAAATGTAGTTGATGAAATAAGTATTTATGCAAATATAATCTAAACTGTAGTGTTCTTAGTAAAATTTAAAAAAAAATTGTTCCATTTTATTAAATAAATCATTGTTTCTTTGTTTTGTAGAAACTACTTGAAATGATAATAATCAACCATGTAAACTCTGCAGTATAAATTTGCAACATATTGAAAATTAATTTAAAATATTACTCAGCAAATGACTCTAGTGTTAATTATTAGTCATCGTGATTCATTTAATTTCTTTATAAGTCGGTGTCAGTGATGACATTTTGGTTAAAAGTAGCAATATATAGAGATAACTAAATTAAAACGAAACATTGAATTAAATAGTTGGTCAATTAATTTAATAATATATTTACTTTTAGCAAAGTTGACACAATTTTTTTAAAATTTAAAACATATTATTATCAACTTATCAATTGAAAAGTCAATTATTAAATTCCACTAATATATGTATTATTTACAATTTTTGTCTTTTATTATAAAATTATCTATTTAAAAATGTGTATTTAAAATTAATATTGATTGTATAAAATCATTTGTTATTGAATGCAACTCACCAAAATTTATAGCTACGTATTTAGTTAATGATTACTTCCTGTCCATTGTAAACACTGGCTTAATTAAGCGCCATATCTGTTTGATTTTTTTTCACCATGGCCTTATTTGTTTTTTCATATCCGTAAGTATCCGAGTTCAGAAAAGAATTGTTATATATAGCAGTTTAAAAGTGATTTTATTAATTAGATTACATAGTGATGCAACGTGTGAAAGTATATTTTTGTTCATAAAGTGTTTGAAAGAAAGAAGAAATGAAGAAAACAACATGCTCATCAAAAAGAAAGTTAGTAAACAATTTACAATTATTTTTATTTTTTTACTAATTTGCATTGAATTATAACTATTAAATGATGACAAACAAATGTAGATTCAGATGTAATAGTACATTATATTATAGAAATGCGAAAAAAATGAGAGTCATCTTTACTAATTAGCAGAAGAATTATTTCACTAAAATAATGCCATTAAAACTCTTTAAACTGACTCATTTAAATTAATATACAATTAAAGTATAATTTAAAAAGTTGTCCTTGCAATAAAGTTATGTAATATACCTCCATTTAATTATTTCTAATTATTTAAAATATTATATCATTAACTAGTTTTCTATATATTGATAACAATAGATGCTAGTCAAATATAATCTATTAATATCAGACAAAAAGGGAAAATAGGAATATTAATAATGAATTAAATGAAAAGGTTCCACGAACTGAATAAACTATATTCACAAAAAGACACACAGAAATGAAACAGGAACTTACTACTATAATTATTGATGATAAGACCATAGAAATATAGTAGTGAGTTCTGTTTCATTTCTATGTGTTCTTTTTGTGAATATGCAATATTAATAATTATATTCATAGAAAGAAATGTAATAAATATTAGTATAATATGACTAATGATTCAGTTTTTAATGAAATTTTAATTATTTATAACTTTGTAAAGTTTTAAAATAATTTTAACAACGTTAAAAAAAATCAATAACAGAATATGAATATAACTTTTTTTTAATCAATGCTTCAAAGGAAATATTAAAAAACTGTTATTTTACAAGAATTTTTGGCTTTAAACTAATTTTAACAATCTAGTTTAGATCTAGTTTTTTGCTTGTTTAAATTGAATTGATTATATCTTGTAAATAGTTCTAAAATAATTATTATTGTCATTACTGCTTTTAAGTTAATTATTGATCAATAAAGTAACTAATGTAAACATTATTTAAATAGTCATTACCAACTGTTATCTGTACATTTTCATGTAGTAATTCTTTGAGTTTCTTATATGCATTATATTTGTTTAATTGAGAATAATTGTTGACTATCATCGAAATATTGAAGTGAGTTATGTGTTTCTATCTCTGACTGTTTTTGATATCACATTTTATAATGTATCAACTGTTTGATAGAATAGATACCAAGGTCGTGTAATCAGCTATTATGTGGTATTTACTCTTTGTAGGGTAAAAAGCTAATGAAATATTCTCCTCATATAACAATTTTTAATCGTATAAACATCGCGTTTTGAACACGTAGTGTTCTTCTTCAGGCATTAACTAAAAAATACAATGTCATCAGAGAGTTATCTATAGTACGAAATAAAATAAGGAAGAGAGTACGAACCTAAGGGTGAGGGCATGGGGTGTACATCTGTTTCATATTGGAAAGAAGGTACATTTCTTTGTTATTTTTTTTTCTCCTAAAGGTTAAGCGGAGTCTTTACATTCGCTCTAAGACTAAGTGTAGAAAACATATGAAAATATAACACAGAGAACTGTAACGAAATACAAACAACAAATATAAGAATAATGAGAAAATTAACTTTTATTTTATATAAAATTATAAACGTTTCTTAATTTATTTATATGTATAGAAAAAAGTTCTATTTTCTCCTTATTTTTATATTTTTTGTTTGTATTTCGTTACAGTTTTCTGTCTTATATTTTCAATATGTTTCCTACACTTAGTCTTAGAGCAAATGTAAAGGCTCAGCCTAACCTTTAGGAAAAAAAATAACAAAAGAATGTACCTGCCTTCTAATATGAACATATTAGAAGATTTATGGGGTTAACACTCCATACCCTCACCCACGTCCATCCTATTCCCAGTCAGTTGTACCACAGACACTCACCCTTAGGTATGTGTACACTCCATACCCTCACCCACTTCCATCCTATTCCCAGTCAGTTGTACCACAGACACTCACCCTTAGGTATGTACACTCCATACCCTCACCCACTTCCATCCTATTCCCAGTCAGTTGTACACAGACACTCACCCTTAGGTATGTGTACACTCCATACCCTCACCCACGTCCATCCTATTCCCAGTCAGTTGTACCACAGACACTCACCCTTAGGTATGTACACTCCATACCCTCACCCACTTCCATCCTATTCCCAGTCAGTTGTACCACAGACACTCACCCTTAGGTATGTGTACACTCCATACCCTCACCCACGTCCATCCTATTCCCAGTCAGTTGTACCACAGACACTCACCCTTAGGTATGTGTACACTCCATACCCTCACCCACATCCATCCTATTCCCAGTCAGTTGTACCACAGACACTCACCCTTAGGTATGTGTACACTCCATACCCTCACCCACTTCCATCCTATTCCCAGTCAGTTGTACCACAGACACTCACCCTTAGGTATGTACACTCCATACCCTCACCCACTTCCATCCTATTCCCAGTCAGTTGTACCACAGACACTCACCCTTAGGTATGTGTACACTCCATACCCTCACCCACATCCATCCTATTCCCAGTCAGTTGTACCACAGACACTCACCCTTAGGTATGTGTACACTCCATACCCTCACCCACGTCCATCCTATTCCCAGTCAGTTGTACCACAGACACTCACCCTTAGGTATGTGTACACTCCATACCCTCACCCACTTCCATCCTATTCCCAGTCAGTTGTACCACAGACACTCACCCTTAGGTATGTACACTCCATACCCTCACCCACGTCCATCCTATTCCCAGTCAGTTGTACCACAGACACTCACCCTTAGGTATGTACACTCCATACCCTCACCCACTTCCATCCTATTCCCAGTCAGTTGTACCACAGACACTCACCCTTAGGTATGTACACTCCATACCCTCACCCACTTCCATCCTATTCCCAGTCAGTTGTACCACAGACACTCACCCTTAGGTATGTGTACACTCCATACCCTCACCCACTTCCATCCTATTCCCAGTCAGTTGTACACAGACACTCACCCTTAGGTATGTGTACACTCCATACCCTCACCCACTTCCATCCTATTCCCAGTCAGTTGTACCACAGACACTCACCCTTAGGTATGTGTACACTCCATACCCTCACCCACTTCCATCCTATTCCCAGTCAGTTGTACACAGACACTCACCCTTAGGTATGTGTACACTCCATACCCTCACCCACTTCCATCCTATTCCCAGTCAGTTGTACCACAGACACTCACCCTTAGGTATGTGTACACTCCATACCCTCACCCACTTCCATCCTATTCCCAGTCAGTTGTACCACAGACACTCACCCTTAGGTAGTGTACACTCCATACCCTCACCCACTTCCATCCTATTCCCAGTCAGTTGTACCACAGACACTCACCCTTAGGTATGTGTACACTCCATACCCTCACCCACTTCCATCCTATTCCCAGTCAGTTGTACCACAGACACTCACCCTTAGGTATGTACACTCCATACCCTCACCCACTTCCATCCTATTCCCAGTCAGTTGTACCACAGACACTCACCCTTAGGTATGTGTACACTCCATACCCTCACCCACTTCCATCCTATTCCCAGTCAGTTGTACCACAGACACTCACCCTTAGGTATGTGTACACTCCATACCCTCACCCACTTCCATCCTATTCCCAGTCAGTTGTACCACAGACACTCACCCTTAGGTATGTGTACACTCCATACCCTCACCCACTTCCATCCTATTCCCAGTCAGTTGTACCACAGACACTCACCCTTAGGTATGTGTACACTCCATACCCTCACCCACTTCCATCCTATTCCCAGTCAGTTGTACCACAGACACTCACCCTTAGGTATGTACACTCCATACCCTCACCCACTTCCATCCTATTCCCAGTCAGTTGTACCACAGACACTCACCCTTAGGTATGTGTACACTCCATACCCTCACCCACTCCATCCTATTCCCAGTCAGTTGTACCACAGACACTCACCCTTAGGTATGTGTACACTCCATACCCTCACCCACTTCCATCCTATTCCCAGTCAGTTGTACCACAGACACTCACCCTTAGGTATGTGTACACTCCATACCCTCACCCACTTCCATCCTATTCCCAGTCAGTTGTACCACAGACACTCACCCTTAGGTATGTGTACACTCCATACCCTCACCCACTTCCATCCTATTCCCAGTCAGTTGTACCACAGACACTCACCCTTAGGTATGTGTACACTCCATACCCTCACCCACTTCCATCCTATTCCCAGTCAGTTGTACCACAGACACTCACCCTTAGGTATGTGTACACTCCATACCCTCACCCACTTCCATCACTATTCACTCATGTCAGTTGTACCACAGACACTCACCCTTAGGTAGTGTACACTCCATACCCTCACCCACTTCCATCCTATTCCCAGTCAGTTGTACCACAGACACTCACCCTTAGGTATGTACACATCCATACCCTCACCCACTTCCATCCTATTCCCAGTCAGTTGTACCAACAGACACTCACCCTTAGGTATGTACACTCCATACCCTCACCCACGTTCCATCCTATTCCCAGTCAGTTGTACCACAGACACTCACCCTTAGGTATGTGTACACTCCATACCCTCACCCACTTCCATCCTATTCCCAGTCAGTTGTACCACAGACACTCACCCTTAGGTATGTGTACACTCCATACCCTCACCCACTTCCATCCTATTCCCAGTCAGTTGTACCACAGACACTCACCCTTAGGTATGTGTACACTCCATACCCTCACCCACTTCCATCCTATTCCCAGTCAGTTGTACCACAGACACTCACCCTTAGGTATGTGTACACTCCATACCCTCACCCACTTCCATCCTATTCCCAGTCAGTTGTACCACAGACACTCACCCTTAGGTATGTGTACACTCCATACCCTCACCCACTCCATCCTATTCCCAGTCAGTTGTACCACAGACACTCACCCTTAGGTATGTGTACACTCCATACCCTCACCCACTTCCATCCTATTCCCAGTCAGTTGTACCACAGACACTCACCCTTAGGTATGTGTACACTCCATACCCTCACCCACTTCCATCCTATTCCCAGTCAGTTGTACCACAGACACTCACCCTTAGGTATGTGTACACTCCATACCCTCACCCACTTCCATCCTATTCCCAGTCAGTTGTACCACAGACACTCACCCTTAGGTATGTGTACACTCCATACCCTCACCCACTTCCATCCTATTCCCAGTCAGTTGTACCACAGACACTCACCCTTAGGTATGTGTACACTCCATACCCTCACCCACTTCCATCCTATTCCCAGTCAGTTGTACCACAGACACTCACCCTTAGGTATGTGTACACTCCATACCCTCACCCACTTCCATCCTATTCCCAGTCAGTTGTACCACAGACACTCACCCTTAGGTATGTACATTTATATTTACATATTCTACTATATAACCCTCACCCACTTCCATCCTATTCCCAGTCAGTTGTACCTACAGACACTCACCCTTAGGTATGGTACACTCCATACCCTCACCCACTTCCATCCTATTCCAGTCAGTTGTACCAAGACACTCACCTTAGGTATGTGACACTCCTTTTCCCTCACCCACTTCCACCTATTCCCAGTCAGTTGTACCAAGACACTCACCCTTAGGTATGTGTACACTCCATACCCTCACCCACTTCCATCCTATTCCCAGTCAGTTGTACCACAGACACTCACCCTTAGGTATTGTACACTCCATACCCTCACCCACTTCCATCCTATTCCCAGTCAGTTGTACCAAGACACTCACCCTTAGGTATGTGTACACTCCATACCCTCACCCACTTCCATCCTATTCCCAGTCAGTTGTACCACAGACACTCACCCTTAGGTATGTGTACACTCCATACCCTCACCCACTTCCATCCTATTCCCAGTCAGTTGTACCACAGACACTCCCCTTAGGTATTGTACACTCCATACCCTCACCCACTTCCATCCTATTCCCAGTCAGTTGTACCACAGACACTCACCCTTAGGTATGGTTACACTCCATACCCTCACCCACTCCACCTATTCCCAGTCAGTTGTACCCAGACACTCACCCTTAGGTATTTACACTCCATACCCTCACCCACTCCACCTATTCCCAGTCAGTTGTACCAAGACACTCACCCTTAGGTATTGTACACTCCATACCCTCACCCACTTCCATCCTATTCCCAGTAGTTGTACCAAGACACTCACCCTTAGGTATGTACACTCCATACCCTCACCCACTTCCATCCTATTCCCAGTCAGTTGTACCACAGACACTCACCCTTAGGTATGTACACTCCATACCCTCACCCACTTCCATCCTATTCCCAGTCAGTTGTACCACAGACACTCACCCTTAGGTATGTGTACACTCCATACCCTCACCCACTTCCATCCTATTCCCAGTCAGTTGTACCACAGACACTCACCCTTAGGTATGTGTACACTCCATACCCTCACCCACTTCCATCCTATTCCCAGTCAGTTGTACCACAGACACTCACCCTTAGGTATGTGTACACCCCATACCCTCACCCACCTCCATCCTATTCCCAGTCAGTTGTACCACAGACACTCACCCTTAGGTATGTGTACACTCCATACCCTCACCCACGTCCATCCTATTCCCAGTCAGTTGTACCACAGACACTCACCCTTCGCTTCGTACTCTATTCCTTATTTTATTTTGTACTATATTTACTTTGTACTATAGATAACTCTCTGATGACATTGTATTTTTTAAATCATTAGTTGTAAAATCCGTAATTGTCTGGTATTTACTCATTTTGAGGTAAAATGGATAAACCAACAAAAGTCTCCACACAAATGAAGTTTTATTCAACAGCAACAACGCGTTTCAAACACTTTGTGTTTCGAAGACAATTTTAGTGTCTTCCTGATGATGAACACAAAGTGTTCGAAACTTGTTGTTGCTGTTGAATAATACTTCATTTATGTGGAGACTTTTGTTTGTAATAAACAGTGACACATAGACTGAAACATAAGAAAAGACTCACTTTTCAATATTTCGACCGCCATTACGGTCGAAATGTTGAAAAGTGATTGACTGTGTCCCGCCGTCAATTCACTTCTTCTCCTGAGGAAGACCGCCATTACGGTCGAAATATTGAAAAGTGAGTCTTTTGTTATGTTTCAGTCTATGTGTCACGATTTATTTTGAGTATATATATATATATATATATATATATATAGAAAGATTTCACATAAACACGTGAAATAACAATCAATGAACATACCACAATAAGAAAATGAGAAAACAAGACTAAAATCTTTCAACCGTAACAAGCGGTCTTCGTCAGAGTCAAAAAACCTGTCAGAGTTTTTTGACTCTGACGAAGACCGCTTGTTACGGTTGAAAGATCTTAGTCTTGTTTTCCCATTTTGTTATTGTGGTTTCATAATTTGTATATATATATATATATATAGGTGTGTTATCTAATCGGGATTCGGTCAAATTTTCTTGACTTCGTCTAGTCGAAGGTTTTGTCCGGTTAAGATTGTTATTCCTTTAAATAATGTAAAATTCATTAACTTAGTTTAAAAAAATTCTTACTTCTGCCTATGAAAAAGGTTTTAAAATAAAACCGAAACGTTGTCAATGAGAGTTTGATTTTTGAACCTAGAAATTTTGACCGAATCCCGATTAGATAACACACCTATTCTATCAAACGGTCGATATATTATTGAATCTGTTGTGTATATATATCTATATATATATACATTATTGAAAATGACACCAAATTTAGCTGATACCTGTTTCTTAACAAGTTTCTCAACTTGTTGATACTTGTTAAGAAACAGGTATAAGCTAAATTTGGTGTCATTTTCAATAATGTGTGTATCAAGGAAGGACTGCTACCAGAATTTACGAATATATATATATATATATATATATATTATATATATATCAGTGGCGACTCCTGACCTTTTTCTTTAGGCATGCAATTTTGAAAGAATAAAAGAAATACAGAGAAATACCCTTCTAATTCTCATGTTCAGTCTTTTCATGTTGCACAAAAGGATAATGATGTATTAAAAACATTTTATGGGGATTTGAATCAGGTTTTATTTGGAAATACTTTTAACATTAACTTTTATTAACCAATACAATAAAAATAGGCAAAAAATGTTTTTATTAAAGAAAGAGATACACAATACATCATTTGAATAAAAACTTCTTGCAAAATTCTTCGATAACAAAACCATAAAACTTCTCTCTATCTGCCATGAAATCTTTAAGTAAATGTCTTTCAATTGAAATTAGGGATAAATTAGACAATCGCTCTTCACTTTGGGAGCTTCGTAAATAACTTTTAATTCTTTTGAGGGCAGAAAACGATCTCTCAACACTTACTGTTGTTATGGGAATAGTCATAACCAATTTCATGAGTTTATAAATTTCCGGAAGACCTGTGTGCAAATCACTTTCCAGTATGTATTTGAGGAGCTCAGCAAGCCTGAGTTGCAGTGTATGCAAACTTCGTTCTTGTTTCTCTTGGCAATTAAGAACATTTTCATTAACCAGAAATGATAAGAGTAAACCCCTGCATTAGGAAGCTTAGCGCAATCATAGAAAATGGTTCCTTAGCGTGTAGTGGAATAAAAAAAAGGGGTTCCTTTAAATATTTCGAGTCTCGAACATTTTGGTTTCTTTAAAGATGAATTCTATGCATGCAATGCATGCGTTGCATTCCCTGAGAAATCGCCACTGATATATATATATATATATATATATATATATATATATATATATATAATAGAAAGAGCCGGGTTTAGGAAAGGACTGTGAAAGGGTATATTGGAGCGTGACGTAAAGCCATCTGGGCGGGTATTGATCTCCGCAAGGTACAAGGTCGAGGCCAGAGATGCCCTACAGATTTACTAGTCCTTTACCTCCCCCCCACCCACCCCACCCTCAGCCCTACTGCTCTCATTCTTAACCACCCTAAAAACAAAAAACCCTTCCTTTACTTCAAATCTAAAAAAATATTTTACCTTACAGCGCAATAATCTTCCATGGGTCAACTTAATTTAAACTATTAGAATTAGTAATAATACAATCCGTCATACCTCGTAAAGTCTCTGAAAAGCTCGACCGGTTTCGGGTCCGTCTGGATCCCATCTTCAAGAGCACCTAACTGACCCTTGAAGATGGGATCCAGACGGACCCGAAACCGGTCGAGCTTTTCAGAGACTTTACGAGGTATGGCGGAAATGTATTATTACTAATTCTAATATTACTAACCTCAGTGGAACTAACCCATTAACTATATTTATTTAAACTAGTTCAACATCCTGCTCTTTAATCACTGATGTAATTATTTTTGACCATTATATATATATATATATATATATATATATATATATTTAACAGATTCAATAATATATCGACCGTTTGATAGAATAGATGTGTTCTCTAATCGGGGTTCGGTCAATTTTCCAGGATAAAAAATCAAACTCTCGTTGCCAACGTTTCGGTTTTATTTAAAACCTTTTTCATTGGAAGAAGTAAGAATTTTTTAACTAAGAAAATGATATTTACATTATTTAAAGGAACAACAATGTTAACCGGACAAAACCTTCGACTAGACTAATAATATAACTTTACGGTGACAGTCACCGCCCTGCCTTCCTGTGGGACTCTTTGTTCTTCACACCTCCTGATGACGACGATGGTTGAAATATCGATGTGAGTTATGTCTGTGTCTTTCTGTGTGTTTCCTTCCTTTTGAATTTATTTCATTTATATATATATATATACATATTTATATATTGGTATAAATAGGCAGCAGATCCTCTTTTAAACAAGTATCATTAAAATTAACCGCAGTCTCGGCATTCACGATCTTAAGACTGAGAGATTCGATCCTACGAACTAACCTCCTGCTAACATATATATATATATATATATATATATATATATATATTCGAAAGTTCGTATATTTGGGGAGCAGGCCTTCATTTATACACGTTTTATTAAAAGTAATGCCCAATTTAACTTTTACACTTTTTCTTATCCGTTTTTCAAGTGTTCTCATACTTGACTTCCATGGTTCTGGAACTAAAAACATAAGTTCACCAAAATTTTTATTACTATACACCGACATGTTTCGGTCATCGTTGACCATTTTCAAGGTTAAAGAATATATAAAATTATTAATGATCGAAAAGTGAATAACAATTAAAATAAACTAAAATAAACATAACGAGTCCATAACACATATTCACAACTAGGGAGGTTATCAAAGGTAAAGGTATGTTGAGGTTTCACCAGGCTCTTGGTTACCTTCCATCCGTCATTTGTATCTGGAAGGTAATCGATTAACTTCTATACCTCTCCCAGACTGGTTCGCCTTCTGACTGCCTTCATATAATTTTAGAATTCTTGAAAATCCTCCTCCTTGGCTGTTAATACTAGGTTGCTTTTCGAGGATCAAGATAGCTTCCAAAATTTGCAATCTGGTGTGGTCATGTTTTGGAAGCTATCTTGATCCTCGAAAAGCAACCTAGTATTAACAGCCAAGGAGGAGGATTTTCAAGAATTCTAAAATTATATGAAGGCAGTCAGAAGGCGAACCAGTCTGGGAGAGGTATAGAAGTTAATCGATTACCTTCCCAGATACAAATGACGGATGGAAGGTAACCAAGAGCCTGGTGAAACCTCAACATACCTTTACCTTTGATAACCTCCCTAGTTGTGAATATGTGTTATGGACTCGTTATGTTTATTTTAGTTTATTTTAATTGTTATTCACTTTTCGATCATTAATAATTTTATATATTCTTTAACCTTGAAAATGGTCAACGATGACCGAAACATGTCGGTGTATAGTAATAAAAATTTTGGTGAACTTATGTTTTTAGTTCCAGAACCATGGAAGTCAAGTATGAGAACACTTGAAAAACGGATAAGAAAAAGTGTAAAAGTTAAATTGGGCATTACTTTTAATAAAACATATATATATATATAAACTAGAATTTAAAAAACACACATAGAAAGGAAACCACTGAACTCACTACTATATTTCGATGTCCTCGTCTTCAGGAAAAGAAGTGAATCGCTCCAAAGGCTGGTAACGACTGACTCGTCCTTGAGCACTCAAGGAACAAACAGACAACAATAGCACAATAAGCAAGAAAATTAAACACATTAAAAGAAAATTTTGTTGTCCTTTTGTTTCTCTGTTTGAGGGATCCTCATAGAATTATTTTGGAATATTACTTATCTCTTGAAAAAGTTTTTTTGAACAACACATGTTTTTTACTAAAATACAATAACACTGGCTCTGTTTGTGGTTTTCTTTTCATTATAATTTTTATGGTTTGGTTTACTGTGTTTTTTGTTTTCTGTTGGTTGATATTATGTGGATGTATTTATTTTCACTACATATACATATTTATTTATATATATATATGTACACTGGACGCGGCTTAATGTTATCACTTTTGTGAACACCAAAATTTATAACAATAACCGATTGATAAAATGAACCGATGAAATGGAAATTGTCATTTTACAGTTCACGAGGCCAACTAAAGCTGAAGATATAGTAAAAAAAAAACTGAAATAAAGGAAATACATAATAATACAAATATAAGTTATAGTTTTACTATTATAATATAACCATTACAATAAATTATTTATTTAGGAATCGTCGAGGTTTCGCGTCATGTCGTAGCAGATCATTTCTAAAGGACTCGTGCTCATCATGAAGTTCATTTTCAGAAGATCTAAATGCACTCCAAGTCGTAACAGGCGAACAGCTTCCCATATTTCCTTATTTGTTGATTATCCTTGGACATTTTTAAAGAACATTTTGTCAAAGCGAATTCGACTTATGCACAACAAATTCGTTGATACCTTTGATGTCCATCTCGAATCTTGCGCGGCTTTTGCTAAAAATTTACATAGAACCGGCTGGGATATAAGCAGTTTTACAGCAGCTTTGCGTTGCCCGATAACTCTCTAAAATTGCAGCTTTTTTTTTTTCTTTGATTCTTAAATCTCTGCTTTTCTTCATCTTGAAAGGCATTGATAGAAATGAATAAAAAGTCACTGTCACAAAGCTGTTGATCTATGTGTCAGGCCGCTTGTTACAACTTACGACCCATGACCAACGAATGAAGTCATGGCACTATAGTGCACGTCGTAACCAACAGTTTTAGACCATAGGCCGTCTACTGCTTGATTACTGTGCTACTATAACTTGGACTGACAGTAATTCATGTCAGATATTAAGTTCATCTGTAGAATAATGAAGTCATATTTGCGGTCATGTGGTCTTGTTGAGGTCATGGTTTTCAATGTTTTAGGTCATGGTTGAGGTCATGGTTTTCAATGTTTTAGATCATGGTTTTCAATGTTGTAGGTCATGGTTGAGGTCATGGTTTTCAATGTTTTAGGTCATGGTTTTCAATGTTTTAGGTCATGGTTTTCAATGTTTTAGGTCATGGTTTTCATTGTTTTAGGTCATGGTTTTCAATGTTTTAGTTCATGGTTGAGGTCATGGTTTTCAATGTTTTAGGTCATGGTTGAGGTCATGGTTTTCAATGTTTTAGGTCATGGTTGAGGTCATGGTTTTCAATGTTTTTGGTCATGATTGAGGTCATGGTTTTCAATGTTTTAGGTCATGATTGAGGTCATGGTTTTCAATGTTTTAGGTCATGGTTGAGGTCATGGTTTTCAATATTTTAGGTCATGGTTGAGGTCATAGTTTTCAATGTTTTTAGTCATGAGTTGGAAAAGTAGTCAGATAGTCAGTGGATGAAGTAATTGTTCAGTGAGGTTGAGGAAGATTGGTGACAGGGTTTAGAGTTTGTACAAGGTTTGGATGAGTAGGTAGTTTGTTGTCACAACTGGTAATCTGGTAGCAGTAACTGAAACTGACTGATTTAGGCGATTGTTTAAAAAAAGGAGAGCACTGAAGACGAGCATTGAAATAAGGAAATCTCATCTTTGTTTTGCCAGAGATAAAATAAGAGATTCTTAGAATAACTACTTAAAGGTTGGGCATTTACACTGGAGCTGAACTCAACGAAAAAGTCCCCAGGTTTGGAAAAGAATTGGTAACAATAACCAATGTGGTGATTGGGGTCAGGCTAGCTCAGTGGTTACGTGCTCGCCTCTGAACTGATAGGACCGGGGTTCAATCCTCACCTGGCCCCCTCAATTTATTCACGCAGGAGGTGAATAAATCTGAGCACGTCGTCCCTCGGAGAAGGACGTTAAACCGTCAGTCCCGAGCCTGTACGATGTCAGATACTCGTTAAAGATCCCTACTCTCTAAATACATTTGAGTTAGGCAAAATTTATTACTCCCACTGTAGAATCAATCTTCATTGTGTGGTACGACAAAGAGCCAATGCTCGGCCTACGTGTGTTCCCTTGTGGGACTGCCACTGCAACCTAAACTAATGTAGTGATTACAACAGGACGTTCATTTGCAACTCATATTGCATTTTGGAGTGGGGATCACGAATGCCGATAGTATTAACAGATTAATAAAATTATCCGTGATTACATTAAGGTGCGTCCACTATAGATGCAATCAAGGATCTAATTTTAGACTGCTGTTACTACCCCCAGACTTACATCTTATTACAGTACTCGTATACATATATAGTCATCATCAAAGAAAACAAAAGATTTTCAAAAAGAGAAACGTATATAATTCCAATAATAAAAAAAAAATTAAATTAAATTAACCGCGCAAACGAATATAATAAACTTTTAATCACTTTAAAAAACTGGTTTTTGAAAAATTCAAAAAAAATTAATTATAATTTGTAAATATTACAGTTGAACAATTCTTTCAAAAACATTATTACATGAATAAAACATAAAAAACAATTATGTCCTTAAAAACTGATTTTGATATAAAATTTCAGATGTTTAGTCAGCTTGGTTAATTAGCTAATTAACTAAGGTTAATTATCTTTTTTTCGTGACGTTAGTGAGTTTCTCTCTCTCTCTCTATATATATATAGTTCAATATAGACAAAGAAACATAGAGAAATCAAAAGAACACACTTACAGTCACTAATTTTTGGTTTCAACGTTCTTCAGGAGAGATAAGAGGGTCTCCTCTGAGACTCAGGTTCTGTTTGAACCTGAAGACGGTTCAAACCGAAAATTAGAGACTATAAGTGTGTTCTCTTGATTTCTCTATGTTTCTTTGTCTATATTGAACTATATTTGTCCGTTTTGGATCGTATTTCCATAGAAAAAGTGTATATATATATATATATACGAGTTCGAGATTAACAAAGAGCAACACACAAAGTAGGGAAACACACTTACAGACTCAAATTTTCGGGTAATCCGTCTTCAGGAGAAAAGAGAATGGGAGACCAAGCACGTTGTAGGCGCAACGGCAAGTAACCAACCCGGCAACCGCCAGTGCTGTCAACCGTACCCGGTCTTAAAGTATAAAATTAGGAGAAGATATAAACAGAAGCTCAGATAAGCAGTACTGGTTGGGTAAAACTATAAGTAGGTGAAAAATTATAAACAATTTAAGATAAAAACAAACTATAAGAAACAAAAAATAATGATAGAGAAAAGAAGAAAAAAATAAATAAATAAAAATAAATACAATACAAAAAACTTGCATTGGTTGTTTTAGTAAATAAAAGATAGAGACTGAATAAAAGGGTAAGTATGGGAAACTAGTTAAGAATAAGAATTTAGAAAAATAAAATAGGATAAAACAAACTAGTAGTAAGTGAAGAAGACAAAATAGATATACACAAAATATACGAAAGAGGAAAAAAGAAATAAGTACTAGAGAATAAAGAATACTGGAAAAAAAAGTACCAAAAAAAAAAAAAAAATGTACAAAAAATTATCTTTTAAGGTTAAGTCCAGGTGCACTGCGCGCCCCGAGCAACCAGATGTGAGCCTCCTCAGAGGCTCTAATATATATATATATATATCTAATGTATCTAATGTATCTATCTAATGTAATATATATATATATATATATATATTATATAGTATATATATATATATATATATACAGGAAAAGGCAACACATACAAGAAACGAGAAAACTTACTGGATCAATATTTTGAACGGATGTTCGTCGTCAGGAAGAAGAAGAGGTACACTTCTACACTCTTCCTGAAGATAAACTTCAGTTCGAAATATTGATCCAGTAATTTTTCTCGTTTCTTGTATGTGTCGCCTTTTTCATTTATTTATCTGCCCGGTTTGGACTGTTTAGTATCTTCATTTATATATATAATATATATATATATACTTTGTGTATATATGTGATTGTGTTTATATATATATTCGCGCTCCGTTCTTCGACGTGGGTAGATCTCTCTCACTTCGTCCTCTCTTCTAGTCTGCTCCTGATGACGAACAGTTCGAAATATTGAATTCAGTAAGTCTTCTTTTCATTCTTTTTTCTGTGTCGTGCTTTGTGTAATTAAAAGTTATATGTATATATATTTGTAAATATATATATATATATATTTCACTTAATAAACGGAAAAACGATCCAAACTGGACACAATAACAGTTCAAAATTAAT